>VZRE01012153.1:527724-581059 GCA_013396775.1 Cephalopterus ornatus
CCGGGCGGGACTCCATGGAGGCGTCGCGACGGGCAGCGGGAAGGGCGGGCAGGGCTGGCGCTGCTGCTGCTGCTGCTGCTCCCGGCGGCCGCCGCAGCCGCCTCGCATGGTGTGGAGCGGCGGCAGCCGGAGATCGGCGCATGTTCGGGCAGGGCCGGGCCGGGCCGAGCCGAGGGGCCGCCCCCGCAGGTGAGCGGCTGCGGCAGCGCCCGCCCCCGCCCGGATGGGATGGGATGGGATGGGATGGGATGCCCCGGCGGGACGGTACCACCGCAGCGCTCGGGCGGGACCCGGGCGTGTCGCCCCGCACCGGTGCGAAGGGCTCCGGGAAGGGCTGAGGGGAGGGCAGGGCAGGCAGCATTGCTGTGCGCTGGAATTGGAGTCGTTCATTCCCCTCTGGAGAAAGAGCAGGAGGAAAATACCATTCCCATTTAGTCAAAGTCTTAAGTTAGCCTGCGCTCTGTACCTGCTGCCAAGGTGGGATGTGCCTGGGTGCAGCCCCCGCCCCCGACAGAGGGGTCGGCGAGTTGTAGTATAGGTGTTAACACTCCGGAGTGCTCACACCTCAGATGGGTCAGGCTGCGAACAGATTATTTCATTATTTAATTTGTTCATAAACATAAAATGAAAAAGCAAATACTTATTTCATTTAAAAATGTAACTCACCTCTCTTATTAAAGAAAACTAAACCCACTGAAATTGCAAGTAGATATGCAATACTGGAAAAATTGTTTTGCTTTGGCCATTACATATGTTATAATCATATCAATCGTGCAGCTTCGGGGTTACAGGGATAACAGTTCAGAAAAGATTAACAAAAGAAAGGAGCCTGTGGAAGGAAATGAACGGAGGAGAGAAGGCAAAGGTATACACGGCCAAGGGAGTGGCAGGACAAACAGAAGGACTGGGTTGACATAAAGAAACAATGGGCACATTAACAGGAACAGTGGGTGTAGAAGGTTAAAAAAAGAAAGAATTTATTAGCTGCACACCGAGGAACAAGAAGGAGGCGGCAGGCCTGCCCCACGCTCCAGTGCTCGGGGAGCAGCTGCTCCCACAGAGGAGCCAAGATAAGTGACGGGAGCACATCCATCGACTTAGGCATGATTCCTTAGTCTGACAAGAGGCAAGACGTCATGATTGTCTTAGCTAAATCAAACATTTTATCTCCGTGAGTGATGGTGTAAGGAGTGGTGACAAGCACCTCCACAGAGCTATTCTCGTACACGCGCACAACCACATTTCTCAACATAAAATACCTGTTTACATAAATTTAATTTTTTGAATTGTGAAGCTCGTACATTCCAGCTCACAGCCTCCAAATGAAGCAAAACTTCCTGTGTAGTCCTGCCCTTCAGACACGTTTCAATAGCCAGACACGTTTAACCTCAAGAACATTTTTATTAGTAACCACCCCTGAATATAGTCTAAATTGCTTTTTACAACTTTTAGGAATTCTATGTTGTAGTGACAAAGTTAAAAAACGCTAAAACGGATGAATCTGCATCATTAGCTTAATTGCAGTTTGCGTTAGTCATTCCCTGTAAGGCATATTATTGTATGTTTGAGGATAGTTGTGCTTTTAATATGTGACAGTAAAATAAATTAAATATTTTAAGATAAATGAATAGCATGCTAAGGAAAATTAAGAGACTTTAAATATATGACTATAACATTCAACAAGTATTTTACATGCTGTTTTCAGCATTCAGGGTCACTGGTTTGAACCTCAACCGAGTTATTTATTCAGTAAAAGTTATTACTAGGCCCAGAATGAGATTCATACTCCAAACTCCTCAGAACTGCTTGGAACTCAAAGACCATACTCTCTGTTACGGAAGAGGATTTAAAAAACAAGGTATTAATAGAGCTTCAGATAAGTATAAAAAATCTACAAGAAGGATTTTACCTAAAAATCCATGGACTTTTTCAAAATTAGTTTTTTCTTTGTAAGTGACTGCATCTGTTCATGTAGCATCCCAGGAGAGACTGCATTCTACGGAAAACAATCCTAAAGACCTTTGGGCTTTGAATACAAGAAGTTCGATGCTACATTCTCTCAACAGAATAAATTATCAGTCTGGCCAAACAGGAAAACCAGTCTGAGTGGATCAGGATGAGTCTGTCAGGTGCAAACCTGAGACAGCGGACAGTTGGCAGTGTTACAGGATTTCTTGCTGGGACAGACCTCTTTAGTCAAAGGTAAGAATTTCTCCCTGTATTATCAGAAAACTAAATCCTCCAGCAAATATCTTGTTCAAAGCAGCTCTTCTGTGAAATTCTTGATCTATTTCCAGTAATTTGTATAGTCCTGGAGTGCAACTGGCTGCTTATACCAGCAAAGAACACCTTATAACACCTCTCCTACCTACAGGATACCCACAAGTAAAACGGGATAAAATTCCTTTTACTCTGCACAAGACTGTCTTTCCAGATTACTGCAGTTGCACAATACACTATCAGACCCATTATCACTTAGAAAACAGGAAATGGGTTAGCATTAAGTGGTTTGTCCAAACTCATTTACTAAATCAGCAAGAGATAACAACATCCTGACCTCTTGAACACACATCCAAACAATGCAGCATTTTTCCCTCTATCAACTACCTGGTCACCTGCTCTAAAAACTAATGCTCTTTGTTTTCAGTTAAAATCTAAGGTCCAGGCAGCTTGACATCTCTCCATTTAGCACAGCAGGAATTTTGAAGTATTCTGAGCAAGGAACAGCGATGCAGTATGTTTTTGCTATGCCTGTTTCTGTAGAGACTGTGAGAGAATACTGATATTACTGACCTAGACTTGATGGCTTGTCACCTGACAAATTAAAAGTTCCTTTCCATCTTTCCTGGGGTAACAGTCACAGGCCAAAGTTTGCTGTGAAGCTTCCCACAAAAAAACCCAATGAGGAGTTCTCACACTCATCTATGAGTCTATAAGCACAAAAGGAAAATATTTTTACTTTCTTTTTTTTTTCCCCCCTCCCTGACTTTTCCCCCACATGAGAAATTCCTTACCATTACACTGTCTTCCCTCCCTTTCCCTCCAGTTCTGCAGCTTTCTTCATTTTAGTCTCAGGGCTCCCTGGAAACACAACTCTGCAGAGAACTCAAGAGGTCAGTAACACTCACACGGGCAACTAAAGCTCCACTCTACCTACCAGAAGTGCAAACTTCAAACTTGCCTCAAGAAGGATCTTCAGTTTGGGAAAATTACTGTCTACTTTCAGTATGAACTGCTGACACTCTACTTTAACTTCGCATTGACTTTTGTTTTATAATTGCACAAGGCAAACAAATCCTCTTCTGTTCTGTCAGTATTGCAAAAACATGAGGTTGCACATCCATGCACACAATGGCTTCGGAGATTCAGGCTAAAGCATGACTGAAACATTCCAATACCGAACTCATAATTTTGCAAAATATTCAGATTGTGAAACAGCCAATTTAAACTTAAGTAAGTAAATGGAACTGATGAGAAGTTACTGTGGAAACAACAGGAGGCAATACAGTTCTGACAGCTGGATGCTGTTTCTGGAAGAGGTTACCCATAGCAGGGGCATCAGGTGGCAAAGGCCAAAGAAACAGGTAAGTCCAACACTGAGGTCCAATACAACAGCTTTTCAGTATCAAGCAGAAGGGTTTGCATTCACTGTCACATCAAACCTCCTGGCTTACTGTGCAGATGGCTTTCTAGAGAATTCTGCTCAGCCCAGTATGTCAGTTCCTTCATTAAGCACCATTATTGCCATTTTATTCCTTGTCAATACTTCCGAGTGATGCAACAGACTCAACATTAATCCCCTGTACAGTGTCCAATACAGTTTCTAGTGAAGTGGGATTCAGATAACTTGCCTTGGAATAATAACTGTCAAGCGTCCAATGCATCTGCCAGACATGAGATAATCTCTTTAGAGTTCAAAGGTATCCTGTGAATGCAACAGAAACTTTGACATGACAGAACATCATCATATAGGAAGTCAGAGAGTGAAAAGAGGATATCAAATTAGTCAAAATGATCAGCAACCATCTTCAATTGCATCATAAAGAGTGAAATGGACTGTATACAGTTTGGAGGTGAAAGGGGGTTGAAAGCAGCACAACCAGAGGCAAAGTGCATCTGAGATGGAAACTTGACAGGAGACTTAAAAGAGAAAAAGAATGGACAGCCCACAGATGGCTTCAAATAGCCTCAAGAATGTGTGTGAACCTGATAAAATTATTGAAGATATTACATTGCCTAATCCAACTGATATCTCATTAAAAGAAAATAGGCAAAGAGATTTGGGACCACTTAGATGAGTACAATAAAACCTAGCACCACTGTAACAGAAGGATCAAAGACACATGTAAATGGTTGCTGGAACTCCTAAACCTCTGACCAAGCACTCTATGCCTTGACATAGGGGGGGACATTATGCTGACAGACATATTAAAAAGAATCATATATGCTGGGTCAAATTGAAGATATCTTGAGCCTTATACGTTGGCAGCAGCCAGTAGAGGATGCTTACATATCTTCACAGATAAACCTTAAATATCTAAACATTTGGGCTCTGCAACCCCTGTGCAAGCAGAAATCCTTGGGCAAGAATTGCCTGAATTTTCTTTGAAGCTGCCACAGCTCCTGATGAAGCAAGTGACAGCTGGGATTAGTGTGCACTTCAGCTAACCTCAAGATTCAGGCAACTTTTCTCTCCAAAAAAATTAACCCACTCCCACCAGGCTACAACCAGAATACCTTATATTGCATTACTTTCACTCGTTGCTTTACAGCTCACAGCACCCTCCTAAAAAAATAGGCAAACAGTTCACATTTATGTACTTAAACTTTATTTCTTCATAATTACAGGCTATTGTTAGAATTTTTAAACAAAAGGGAAGTCTATAAATAGAGGCTAATCCCACCTGAACAAGTTGTTTAAAAAAAACAAACAGTTAAAACTTCATAAAGTAATGCCATTTTAGCTCACAGCAGTGGTTTGTTGGTAGTCTGAGTAAAAGTACTATAGTCAGAGTCAGTAACATGAAATGTAACATCAAATGACTCAAAACTTTAAATTCCGTAAAGGAAAGCAGGAATATATATATAATATATACATATAATATCATGTTGGTCCACTGAGTATACATTTTTAACAAAAGATAAGAAACTATGTAATCCAGTTAAGCATACGATTTGCAAGATTAGTGTACACTCATTACAAAGATGTATAAGATAAGTTATAACTATTTCATACTTGCAAAATTTTAAGTTACTTTTTTTGAGCAGGTGTTTAAACGCTCATCTCCCAGTGCAAAAGAAAAACCATCCCAGTCAGATCACTCATTTTTCCGGAAAAATTGAAACCCCTCAAACTCATGCAAGAGCAGCATTGATAGGTAATGGGAAGAGCTTAAATATACTGAAACATGGCTGAGTTCTCCCCGTTTGCCCCAGTGCTGTGTGTTGAAACACTTCAATTTCCTCCAAAGAAATACCACAGATTAAAAGTGCAAGAAAAAAAAACCCTCTTCAATGTTTATGCTGCCGTCATTGATTTTTCTTTGACAGGGCACAAGATTATGCTTTTTGGAATTATTTTAATGAAACTGATTTTCCAAATAGAATTCTTTCAAAATGAACAATAAGTTATTTTCATTAAGTTATTTTCATTAACATTCTATCAATCCTACTCTGACTCAGTGACCATTCAGAAATCATTCAGTTTAAGGTGCAACTATCAGTTGGCATTCAATAAATTACATATACAGAAAACAACTGTTGTTAAAAAAAAAATAGAAATCAGACTACCTGTTTTTCCTTTCTATTCTCAATCCTATTTCAAATGGAACTTATTAACTTGCCAGTTCAGCTGCATATTTAACAGGCAAAAGTGGCTCAAACAGCAGTGGGGTCTCACAATTTGACAGTCACCTTAGCCAACAGCAAATGCACATGAATCTTCAGCTTAATTGCCTTATAAAACGAAATAACAGGTCTGTCTTAAAACCTATGACCATGCAAGTAAAAGCAAAGAAGGTTTCAGAAAGACACACTCCTTCTGATGTAGACTCCATGAAGATTATGTCAAATCCAACGTAAAATCTTCAATGAGGAGAAAAATCTATATGCATACATATAAAATAAAGCACTCCACAACTCTGGCATTACTAAAACCTTTTTAGAAGGATAAAAGGTTTGCAATGACTAACTGCTTGATGGGAGACAGTCAGCCATGACAGAATAATTGCTGTGTTCACTTTATGCTCAATTACCAACTGCTGATAGATTACAGTCAAACCACAATCTCTCTATCTGCATTTTAAACTGATTTGCTTTCAGCTGGGAAAAGTACTTTGTTCTCCTGAAAACTTGAGAGAAATTGAATGCTAAACTTAACAGGTATTCAAACAGTAACCAAGAGGATTGAATTTAGCAGAAACATTCACATCACTTTCAGAAATTTAAAACCTTTCATAGTTTCTTGTATATATGCATTTTCTGATTAACATTTAAATAGGTTAGGTATTCGGGAAAAGGGACAAAACAGTTTACGTAAGATAAAATCTTATTCTAAACTTCATGCTTCTGATATTTCAGATTTACTGAGTGCAATAGCCAGTTCCAAGTCTTCTTGCTCTTGCTGTTTTAGTCTTGCCAATCGTTCTTTCTCTTCTCTCTCACTTTCTCTCTTAGCCCATTCAATCATGTCTTCCTCAGTAGAATACTGCATTTTTAAAAGACAAAATAAACCAGATTAATAATACAGAGATAACTATGACTGTCCAAGTCCTTGGTTTAAGCGACAAATACAGTTTTTCAAGAATTGTATATATTCTAGTCTTCAAAATATTACTTGCTTTTAGTTGTAATACATTATTAAGACTGGCTTAGTCTAAGGTTTAACTACTCAGAACTGCATTCAAGCCATTCAACTGACGTATTTTAATGAAATACGCCATGTTTCAAAAGTCAGTATTAGGTTTCAAAAATGTTACTGAGCAGAAAGTACTATAAATTCAAACAGTTTTATTTTGGGTTTGAAAAAAAACAGTCTATACAAGAAAAACTAAATAAATCAGAACATTTTGCAAGACACCCCCCTATTCACAGTATTAGGCCATCCTGATTTACCCTGCTTTCATTAGGGATGATTTTTCCAGGTGACAATGACTGCAGAAATTTAGCTGTAGACTGTTTCTGAATGTGTTCATGAAAAATACTTCTGCCAAGAAGCAGCAAAATAGTAAGGTAACTGTCCAGTTAGAAGCTTAGTAGTCATATAGAGAAAGGTCAGCATGTTATGAGAGGGGAAAAAAAAAAGAATATCTCCATGTATATTGATGTGAACAGAATGTGAACTAAATATCTGTGATATAATGATGATAAATTAGAGACAGTTAATCTTAAATAGAGTTTAAGTAATTTCAATAAATTTATTTTAAATAAAATACAAAAGATTATGGTAAAGTTTGTTTCTAGTAAACATGCAGAAAAACTAAGAGGTAGGTGAAGCCCATCTCTTCATGAATGTCCTAACATTAACTCTGAAAGGGTTATCATATGATACTCCAGCTACTCTTTGCTTTGAGATGCTTCTTTGGGAAATGAATGTAGAAACACTTAAGTTTTCTCCACAGTTCACTCAATATTTTTAGTAATTGCAGCTGGGAAAGAATACTTTTTCCTTCACCAAGATAAAGAACATTTTTTACTTTCTCCACACAGTCTCCTCCAAACTGGCTTCTCAGTCCCTCTAACTAACAACACAGATCAATAACCACATTTCAGAAGCTATCATGCTACAAGACACACCAACCAGTGCAAGTCTATTTTGAGAGCCTGACAATCCTCACTTTACTTCCATCAAGCATACAGTTTATTAGGTCTGAACAGAAAAAAAGGAGTATATGGTCAAGATACTGTAAATGCAAATTGCATTTAACTGGTATCAGGCTTGAAAGTGAGAGAAGATGCCTTCCAAAACTCGTACTTGCAAAAGCTCAAAAGAAAAAAATAATATATAGGCATGCACAAACCTTTAGATTTGCTTCTACTGCTTGGACACCACGACTTCTATGAAATGAATTGCGGTTATAAAGAGACACTTACTACTTTATTCTAGATATAAAGAAACACTTACTACTTTTTACTTCATTGAATATCAGTCTGGAATTTACTAGCCACTCAAAACTCAACAAATTGTATTCCATTAATATATACTGTTAAGAGGCTGTTTATCAATATTTCAGTACATTAAAATTACCACCAAACAGTTCAGTGACAGCTAAAATAAAATCACATTTTGCATTCTTTTTAATTGAATAGTTAACAGTGTCCTTGTTATAGACATATAATTTTATCAGCACACACTGATAAAATGCATAATCCCTAGAACAGAGATATTTTTAAAGTCCTATTTTCTAAAAGCTAGGAGGCCTCCATGAAAAAAACTCATAAAAACAATGCAATTTAAACATTAGCCATAATATTTTGCAGTATTTTGTTTTAGGAGAGCCTCAGCTGTAAACTAAATGTAAACACTGTTCTAACTGGAAGCAATATCCCTTTTGTACATGGGATATGTTTTAATATTTTAAATTAGACTGAAGACTTCAGTGTGAACATTTCAAAACTGCCATTATACTGAAACAAATGTAAAGAAGTGTTTACTCACAGTACTGAAGTTTGCAAAATTGTTGGAGTCAGCCTCTTTACTGATGCTGGTGGGAGCAAATGGATCACAGAATAGATTTGCTTCTTGTTCTTTGGGAATGTCTGGGGTGGGGAAAGGCTGAAATGGATCGCTCGGTTTAAAGGAATCTGAAGAGTCTATTTGATTGATAGGTCTTTTCCCTTAGATTAAAATGAATTTAAAATGAATTTAGGATAGCAGGTAATAACATGCCAAAGCTAGTAAAAAAACCCAAAACTATTCAAAAGCTACGTGGGATGCAACTTCTTCCCATGAACAAGTGGAGCCGTAATTTCAGAGGAAAGGTTGACAGTTTAAAAAATGAGGGTCCGTAGTTTCTGAAAGGGTAATCAGGTAAAAAGGAAAACATGTATGTTAATGATTCAGGAACACAGTTATACTTTAGTTATTTTGGCAAAAGAATTTCTAACAGTTTTGAGCATCTATTCTATCAGCACAGTATTTTTTTTCTGCTCATTAACTGTCTGTGATCATTCCAGCAAGGCTCTTTTATTCTTTGTTTGGATAAAGTTAACAAAATTTCATTCAGAGACCAGAAATACATTATCATATATGTTTAAGTCCTCAAAACTCTATGTCCTCCCGCTATGCTAACACCAGGAATTCCTGAAGTTTTTAAACTAACAGAATGAAATAGTATGATCATAGGCTGAACTATTTTGTTAATTCTTGCCTAAGTAGCTGCTAATAAACACAATCAGAGACAAGTTCCCACTTATGTTGTTCTTTTTTCAACTTAACCCCAGTCAGGTTTCAACACCTTTGAGGACGTTAACCCAAACAGTTGCAAGAACAGTTGAGCTGAATTTCATCCCACCATTCTCTCTCTATGTTCCAGTTTACAGAAGAGGTTTCAGTGCAGTTTCTTGAATTCTGCTCTCAGGTTCTGCAAGTGGTTCCATGCTAACGTATTTTAAAACTTGCTTCTGTTGCCAATTTTGACTAAAACTCAGATTTGAACCAAAGTGCTTATTATTTTGCATATCACTGTCATAAGTTAGTCTAAAAATCCTTTCATAAGATCAAAAGAGATTCTAATTTGGCAATGATTTAGAGAATACTCCCTTGGGAATGTATGATTTACTTAGGCACTTCTCAGATAACCTTGCCATGATCTCTCTCTCTCACTGATGATGTTCTATCTATAACCGATGATGACATTGTGGCTGCCCCACCCCTGGAAGTGTTCAGGATCAGGTTGGATGGGGCTTTGAAGAAACTTGGTGTAGTGGAAGTTGTCCCTGCCCTTGGCAGTGGGGTTGGAACAAGATGATCGTTAAGGTCCCTTCCAACCCAAACCGTTCTGTGATTCTGTGATTCTATTACTGGCAAAAAATGCATCTTTCTTGAATAATGTGGGAGAAGCACTCCAAATGACATCCAGGGAATTTTATTTCTGCACAGGAAAGATTAATTATTGTAAGAATATAAAATATACAATCTCTAAATCTTCCCCAAAAGCAAGAAATGGGGATGCTTATCAGTACCTAGAGAGGTAACAGAATTCAGAGGCAATAACCCTTCTATACATTTTCCAGTAGCATGAAGAATTAAGACAAAGATTTTTGGGCATTTCTTCGAAAAAGCATTCCCTTGTTTTGAATCAGACCAAGGGAATAATTAAAAATAAATACACTTAAGCATCTCCATTTTTTATTTCCATTAGGAAATCAATTTATTTGAAATGGTTATCAAGATAACCACATATTTAATTTTGCATATCTAAACAGGCTACTTTTCTCTAGTCATCTATTGTTAAGGATGCTGCTGTTCTGCCCCTAGAAGCTTGAATTCCAAAAGTGCACCATGTCACAGCCATTCCCATACAACCAAGTCAGAAATCCTGTTTCTGTTTAAATAACGACCAACATCAAACATTCAAGTATCATCACTTCCCACGTCAGCTGCTTTAATATTATTTACAACGAAACTGATGACTTGCAAGGCACTGGCATGCACCAGATCTCACACCAACTTTAGAAACTAAATACCCGAGTTTAAACTTCAGTATTAACACTCCTGTATCTGGGTTCTGCTTTTGAGGAAAATTGTGTACTCGTTTAAGTTTCATGCTACAGTTTTCCAAAACACCTTCAAATTCATCCATATAATAGTGAAAAAAAATGATGCAGTAGAGTTTTTAAAGACAATGAAACAGAGGACAGAAACATTAAAAGGAATACTAGTAACATATTTTCCTATCTCTGCAAAAAAAATTGAGAGTAAGGAGTCTGTTGTAACATGAGGTTGTTGCAACTACAAGGTGTTGTTTAACTTTGATAATCATGTTTTTTTCTGGAAAGCAGAGTAGTTTGTGGCATGGAGTGTCCCAGAGGACTCCACTACCACTGAAACCAGCCCAGGAAACTTGGGTTTATTACTGTTCCTGCTACAGACCTCTGGCAAGGCCACCTGGAAAAAGTTAATCTGAAAAGCTGAGCCAGTCATTTAACTCCATTTAATTAATTTTGCATTAAACACGGAGGTTTTGCTACGGATAAAAACCAATAAATTCTCACTTTGAACATAATTTAATGCAAGATTCATAGTGTATCACGTTAGTAACCTTTTAATTTGCAGCTATGCTGTGTTCTTGCACATACTTGTAGTACGTTTTCCTTTTTCCTGTTTTCCAAATCCTTTGTCTCTTCAAACAATGATCCCAAACACCATGCAAAATTTAACTCTGAGGAATGGACTTGTTCCACAACTTATTAATTTATTTTAAATTTAGACCCTTCACCACCCCTCATTGTTACTGTCCCACTGCCAACACTCAGCAGCTGACTGTTAACCCTTCTGACTGTCAGCTCTTACCAGGTGGTGGTGGACAGGGCCTGGTGGGAGTTCCTGTCTTAGGGGGCAGTGCAGGAGGAACATCCTCGTTTTTAGCTGGTGGTTCCTCAAACAAGTTTTTAGTTATGATCACGCTGCTGACAGAGCCTGATGTGGAAGAGCTAAAGGGATCCTCGTTGTTGGCCTTCAACAAAGGAAACAGCAACATACACGTTTTCAGTGCAATGCTACTATACATTTTCTTCAAGAATACAGTATTAATTCAGAACTGAAAGTCTGGGCTAAGGTGAAAGAGAATACTTTTGTTTGTTTTTACACATATCATCCACATACTCCAGAAGGTTGATGATAAAGAAAAATCAGGAATGGTTAGTGTGTACAGCTATATAAAGCTGAATGCAGTTAAACATTCAATAGTAACACTTCTCCACCTAAGCTCAGCAAGTTTAAAAATAAATACATGAATTATAGTATCACTTCAAAAAGAAAAAATACTTATAAAGCCACAAAGATTACACTGCATTCTTCACAGTGGAACTGCAGGACAAGGCAATTTACTACCAAGACCTCTTTTTCAAGGAAGTCAGCCATTATAAATTTTTAAGAGTGGCAAAACTGTGATGAAACTCTTGGTAGGGAGTGTAAGCTCTGTCTTGTCACTGCAGTTTCATGCATCTTCTGTGCTAGCAGCAGCTTCACATTACCTTTGACAGCGTGCTGAAGTCAGCAAAGCCACCTTCAAAGGATTCGCTTCCAAACAGGGAGGCAAAGGGGTCTGTAGCTAAATACACACAAATCAAGCACACAGAATGAGATTAAAAGCTAAATATGAAAGACACTGAAAAAAAAAATCCCACTCCAAAATAGCAACTGTTACATAGTTTGCAACATAGACTAATTCGAGTGAAGTATTTTATGAGGTGAGCACTTCAGGTTATTAAGTAGCTTTTACAAAAACTCTGAGTGTCAACTTCCAATTAAGAATAACAAATCTCCTGAACAAGGAGTAATTCAAAAGAAATACTGGAATCCTGTTTTCCTATATTAAAAAAAAGTTAAATTCCACTGAAAGTATCACGTAACTATACCACTGGATGTTCTGCTGAGATACATGTATACACACAAAGGGACTTTTTGTGTGCATGCACCCATAAATATACATATACATGTATATATATATATATATATATGTGAACATGAACAAGAGCTCACTTCTGACTGCAAGCCCACTCATGGAATCAAGTATCTGAACCTCTCAATCTAATCCAGCAGTACCCTTTCATTCTCATGTGCCTCGAGTTTTGTCAGAACTGCTATTCTCCTGTAGAGCAGGAAGCGCCATACTCACTTCTGCATCTCTAGGAAACACCATCTTCCCCTACAATTAAACTGAACGAGGTTACAATAAAAAATCACATGTGGATTCATGTTTTGGATTATCACTTGTCAGTGCAGCTTGGGAAAACAGGAGACAAGAGTCCTCCCTAGAACATTTTTAGCCCTCAGGTGAGAGAGGGTCATAGCAACACAGAAGGAGCAAGCTGTAGCAGCAAAAATTCTTGATGAAGAGTTACTCTAATCCCACATTTCTCACAGTACAAAGGTATCTTGTATGTTACTTAGAAAGTACCAAGAAATCTCTGAAAACAATCCTAAAGCAGTACGAACCATCCAAATAGTCCACTTAGATCAGGATATTGTACCAGCTTTAGGTAAAGCAGAGGAACATTTTTTGTGGAATCAGTCTTCAGTGATACAGGCTACAGATAAAGAGTCAGTTCTGATTTATAAAAGTCTCCCTCTGCAAATTGGCACCTTATGTCGTACTTTATAGGAAAACTCAGAAAACACAGAAAATCCCTAGAAGGCTCTGTTGCAAATTCAGTTAAAAGACTAAAAACAAAAGCATGTAAAAGCAAATAAAAATAAACCCCAAGAAGTCTGATGTGTATAATCTACTTTTACCTAGATCATTTGATGCAGTAACAGTTGTTCCACCAGGAGCAAAAGGGTCATTCTTCTTTGATATCTCTGTCTAAAATAAAAAATTCCTTTGGAGGGAAATTTGTTTTTCAGCTTAAAAGATTCCTCAATCTAAAAATACAATCACGATTTATTTTAGCTTAGAAGTTTTAAGATAAAACATTTCGAAAGTAGCTTTTATCAGCATCAGAAAACAAGTCTGTTAACAGAAACTCCTCCTCATGTTTTGATTAATTCTTTCAAAGGATGGAAAAAAGGTACATTATGTGCAACATACTTGGTAACAACTAATGCAAGAGTTAAGAATATCTACCACTCATTGTAGTCTCAGATTCCTACAATCAGAGCTATCTTCATGAAGATACAACTACAAGATTACAACACTCCAGAGGTGTGTGGTAAAGCATTTAGGATGTATGCATCATTTCAGTTCAAGAATCCACTGGTAATCCCACAGCTCTGATCTCATTTTTTTTTTTAGCCTCTTTTGTACTTCACTTATTGTCAGACTGTAATATGACCAAGAATTGCTTATATTACATTATCAAGACTTTGAAAAGGATAGTGGGCCAAGTATTGAAGATTCTTGAAACCTAATTTTCAAGGTTGGAGGTGTAGGCTGTGGTGTGCAACATGACCTTGAGATCTGCATTAGGTGCACACCATGGGGAGGGACAGGACCACCACTGTCAGGTGCAGGGATTTCTCACTCTCATGGCTGCTGTGGGTGCACTTATCTTGCTTTCTAATCAATATGTATCTAAGTTTTATATATGTCTATGCATATTTTATACACACACAAAGTTGGAAGTGAGGTATGAACAGAAACAGCGGTGAGAAGGAAAGGAGATGGCAAAAGAATGGAGACAAACAATGACATGAAGAATTTTAGCTGCTGAGATTGTTCATCTATCAGCTTCAAATATTATATATTCAACAAGTTCTAGTTTGCACCAGAGAGGGTTTTATGCCCAACTCTACCTTATTAAAGGCTCAAGACTATTCAATAATTGCTCAGCTATAAGGTGGACAGCTAAAAGTCACACTGAAGTACACTTGAAAGAGGTACATTCAGTAAGAAGCTTCACATTATGAGAGGGCTTCAGTGACACTCACTAGAAAAACCCCAAAAAACCCCAAACATACAGCTACAGAACAACGCGGCTTTTCCACAGGGAAACCTCATACCACATCAGATATCAGATAAAATACAGAACATACTTCCTGTCAGGTATGGAGGCAAAAGTCAAGTCTCTCAACACGACGTGGTGAGATTCATCTTGGGTTTCTTTCCATGTTTATTAAGTTCCACCAACTACCAACTGAGCTTAATTCATTATTGTCAAATGCTCTTAGCTGTGGAGCAATGAAGCTCCACAATGAAACATTTTTAAAATGTTTTTATTTTTACTTCTATTTCATCTGTGACTATTTCTAGAAATCAGGACACAAAAAAGACAAGACAGAGTCAGGAGATCAGAGGTAACCTTTATCTATATGATTGGTGAATATCAATTTTTTAAGGCATGTCTGAATGTACAAAATAGGTTATTTTGCCCAAATCACATTTAGAAGGAAGTAAAAGGTACGATACCAAACTTACTGTGACATTATTACTGTTGTCTGCAGTGCTAAATGGATCAGTGCCAGCAGTCACAAAAGGGTCGGTGGAGGATTGTTTGAAAAAAGAGTCAGCTGCAAAAGGGTCTGAGCCTTTGAAGGGATCACCACCAAAGGGATCTAAAAAGTAAACATCTCCTTAACATTTCTGCTTGCTTTCCTTAGCTCGATATCCTAAAAACTAAACAATATATTGCTTTTTTTCATACTGCCACAAAGTGACACGTTTAAGACCAAGGACCTTTGAAGTATGAAATTCATCTGTGAATAATCTGTATTCTGTGATTCAAAACATTAGACAAGCCAACATTTTCTGCACGTCACGAAAAGAGTGGTTCAGTTTCCAAATCATCTCAGCATATAGGTACATTACCAAATCTCCTAAAGATGAAGTATTTTTACAGAACCTAATGTTTATCAAAACTCTCCTGCCCTTCTCTCCTTTATTCCCCAGACACAATTGATATTTCTTATCTGGCACTTGGTGCTCAATGCTATTTTGTTATTGCCTTCCCACTGCTTCCCTTTTGCTTGTTTTGCCAACAATTCAGGTGGCAAAAAGGCTCCATTCAGGGTTCAGCAAACAATGTGATGACACTGCCTATAAAGTCAGTCTAAAGAGAGACTTCCCACCTTTTCAGTACTTAGTTCTAAAGAAAGATGGTAGGTTAAGAGCCTTTAAAAGAGCACAGTCCTGCTTTTTTGGATACAAAACAGGCAGCAAGAGTTTGGGGCCTTCTGTCTACCACCTTCACATACTTAAATCCCAGCTAAGGGTACTTCCTACAATAAGAGCAAGGTTCAGTGGCAATGGGCTTCTCCAAAAAGCTTTAACGAAGTGGCCAGCTGCTACTACCATACATATCCTACAGTGACTTTTTGTGGCATTTCCACCCTTTTTTCCCCTCTGAAAATGGTGACACTTTTCCTCCCATACTAGTAAGAAACATTTAGGTTTCATTCTAGTAGGAACCATTTAGAAAAAAACGAACACACCGAAAGTTACAAAGTTATTTACCGATTTTTCCAAAAGGGTCATCTTTGAAGGGATCACCTGTTTAAAAAACCAGCAAATATTCATTAAGCAGCTTATTATAATCACGACACATATAAAAGCAGCCATCCAAGCTGCATTTCTGTTGGCTGTTGTCCACAAACACCCACATTAGGCAGTATTTACCACTGCAGTAATCCGGGCTAACTACTGGTACGAGTCCCAGTTTTGATTAATTCTCATGGGCACTGTGGATTGTAGCTCCTAAGCGTTCCTATCTGTACTGGATGCATAATTCCAATTACATCATTTCTACTTCCTCATCTACGTCTGAGAGACATATGTACTGCCTCTTAGCTGTAGACATCTACCCTGAACATTCTGAGCACACAAAGCCCAAAAAATTGGCTACTAACACACAGCCCTTTCTCCTTGAAAGAAAGGCCTTATCATATGCTGTAAGCAGGACCACTTCAACATATACAAAGATCTAGCAATATCTACACAGAAACATTCAAGCTATTTTAAATTAGTTTAATTTATTCACTAAAAATATTGAATCTGCACCGACATTCTTTCAGAAGCCAAGTGATCTGAAACAAATTTAGCTTGTTTTCCCTTCGAAGCGATACAAGCTAAATTATCAGACCATGTTGATTCTGAAAGCATGTAAAATCATATTAATGTGGCTGAAAACATCTGCTTCAGCAGTTAATTCAAATTAACTCCCCTTCTCCAACTGGCTCCATATAGGCAGATCATTTCTTCCATAAAAAATAAAAGCAGAGCAACAGCATTCGTCAGTGGCAAGTTCTTAAAATAAAGCCGAGCATTTCCCCAAGACGAACAGATGGTGCAGTTCCACATTACCTTTTCCTGAGTGCCAAACTCACCATAAGTAGGCCACAGCCATTCATTCCCAACCACCCACACCCTCCCCACATCACAGCTCAGTGAACCCTCCACTGACCCGTCTGTGGATTTGTGCTGTAAATTAGATTAGTGCCACCACACATATCACACCAAGGCCCACACCTTTAAGGCCAAAAAGCCACCAGGGCAGGGGGAGGGAGGGGCTGGGGCAAGAGAAGCACTCAGGAAGAGCAGTGAGGGAAAAGAGCAATTTTCACAGCTAATTAGAAAGGCCAAATGAAGGAAGGAGAAACACCCTGGAACGCTCATTTCTATCATTTCTGTTTTTGTAATGCTACTGACTCCACACTCCTGTCACTCACACATCTTCAGATTTATTCTGTAAAGAACAGTTTCAAGGTGAGGATGAGGCTGATGTGTTCACAGAAGACCTGTTTCTGCAAATTTGCACTTAGAGAGAAATATGTACTTACTGCCAACGAAAGGGTCAGACTGGAAGAACTCTAAGCCAGCTTCAGAAACTAGATCAGGCAAGGGATGAGATTCAGCATCAAATGGATCTTCCTGGGCAATGCAAAAGGAGAGAAAGGTATTAAATTTTTAATGCTTGGAGGATGGAAAACACTTATGTCATCTCCTGTTATCATTTAGTGGTTTCTTAAAGCTTAAAGAAAAGAGACAGCTGGAATTCATAATTCATCAATGGAGAGCCAAAATATTTCTCAACGACCTGCCTGCTACAGGAGATGAAATGTTTTCATGACATCACACTCTAAATAAGAGCAATAAGAAGTAACTATTTATTTATTTATTTATCATGACCATGATCCAAGCCTGAAACAGTTACCAGGACTTTTTTTAACTTACTTCTTTTCCTCCCCCAAAACCTGGATAAACTCACTTTTTTGGTAGTAGTTGCAGTTGGGGTCTCTTTCTCTTCTACAACAGAGGCTGCTGTTTCAGGACTGTTCCTTATCTGAACAAGGATAAAAGCGATTCACCAGAAATAAGTATATACAAAACTGCACAAAAAAATTTTAAGTATTAAACAGAATCATAGAATATACTAAAGCATACTTCATGACGTTCATACTTATTATAGAACATACTGAAGCGTTCCATAAACCCTGTGAAAGTTTAAAAAAAATAAATCAATCAAGAATCTACTGAGATATAAGGAGGAACATTTAAAGCAAGACAGTTTTAGATTTTCTGTACTATTCCTTATTTCATTCTTGTTCCACCAAATGGAGACAGCTGCTCTCCTTTAATGCTAGTTCTACTATTCAATTTATGACATTTGCTTTGGAAATAAATACAGGAAAAAAAATTATTGTCGCTTTCCAGGCAAGCTAAAATTGTCTCTTTTTTTGCTTATGAACTTTCAGATTGTGGAAACACAGTCCCTCAGAAAATTACCCTGAAATTTCACTTGTGCAAGTGTTTAAAAACATAATCAATCTTGATGCATTCTTAACTTATTCCAACTTCACAGCTGCACTGCATCATGAACAAGCAGGCAAAACACTACTCACTGGAGACACACTGTTAGTTTGTTCCTCTTCTGCTACACTTTCAACATTCTCATTAAGGTTTGCAGTTTCACTGCTGCTGTTGCTAAGACTGGAATGATCCACAGTGCCATTAACAAGTGTACTATGTGGCTGGGAGTGCCAACTAAATTGGTTATTTTCCAGTTCTTTCAGCTCAAGAAGTTTCGTCTGCACCTGTAAACAGAAATAAATGTATATGCATCAGTATGGCAACAGACAGAAGACAGTATGTGACCATCCCCTCTTAAATATAACATTAATGACATGTCTGAAATTCTTATTTTCAAAAGCAAATATAATAACCCCCCTGTTCTTTCAATCAAAGTATGAAGTGTGAGGGATAAGCAGAAATCTGATTTAGCAGAGGTGCAATGTGGTTGAAGGACACACCTGAGAACCTTTTGCCAAGAAGCAGACTGCAGCAGTGGCAACATCAAGATTAGTTGCTTTGTTTCTACTCAAACTCCTAAGAAAAGTTGCAAAGATTTCAGAGGTTTGTTTAGTTTTGCTGGGAGTTTTTGGTTGGGGTTTTGGTTTTTTTTTTTTTTTTGTTTTTTTGTTTTTTTGTTTTTTTTAATTATGTATTTACAACTACCTTAAACTCTAAATTAAAAAGGTTGCCATATTAGAACTCTCATCTTCCAAGAAGGGAAATTACATATTTGTCATCTTCTCCCACATGACTTTCCAAGTGTGAAAACTTCCCAAGTGGACACTTCCAATCACATGTTATAATTTCAGTGATATGCTTAATGCAGTGCCTCACAGCAAACATTTACAACCAACCTGCCACTTAGGAAGGAATTATTGGACTTGGCAGATTATGCAGAAGAATGAACACAGTTCAGATATCTGGGTGCCTAAAGCCCACTGAATTCTGCAAGGTCAGTCACCTAATAGAGTTTTCATGGCCTTGCATGTGTCACAAGTCAGGTGACAGCAAAGACAACACCACGCGTCTTTCAAATACACTGACTCAGACCAATCATGAGATAATCTTGCCTAAAGCACCAAGGCACCTATTGTTCCTTATTTGTGTGCCAAGAGCAATAAAATTAGGAGTACTGATACAAAACCTACTAAAAAAAGATCTGTATTACAGTCAAGCACAACCACTTACACACCAGTCTCAAATCTGTTCATTGCAAACACCTCTTACCAGTATATACACATTGAAATAGTACAACCTCCCTTCTACCTGTGATGAAACAACGGAAAAATCCACTTGTTTACTTCTCAGTTTCTAAAACTAGAAGCCAAATTTAAAAATGATGAATGTTACAAGACGACTCTTCAACAGAAGAAAGTGGTCTTGCATGAACTCCAGCAGTAGAAGTTTTTTTAAAAAATAAACTAGAAGGTTACAGATGTGAGTTGTGTGAAAAGTCAGGCATTTCTAGGGTTCAAAGTTCACAGGGGTAGGCTTTGCCTTTTGTTTTTAACTTTATAGCAATGTGAGTGGCTAATACAGTTGGCAACACAGAGGGAGAAAAGGGTGTGCAAGCTAATGCACCACTGAAGTAATAACAAATCACTGATTACAGACAGAAACTGAAAGTCTTCCACACAACAGCAGACACTTCAAAGCACAGGGCTTAAAACCAGGGCAGCCAGCTCTCTACTTCTTGGTATCTAATCTCAACCCAACTTATTCTTACATTCACTTTACTTTCCCCCTACAACAACGCACTAAGCAAATGTTATGAGTAATTTTATACTGACTGCACATCAATTAAAGAATAGTGAGAATGTGCCCCAGGCCATAGCTGAGGATGAAAACTTAAATAACCAGTGGATACAGAGAATTTTAGTCTGTGCTATCCATTTTTCACTCATTACATTAAGACAAATTATTTATGAAGTATAATAAATTAATCCCTTTTATTAACAAAACTTGGATAAAAATCATGAAGTATCTTGAGTGACTTAAATCAGCCTCTAAGAATCCTAACAACTAGTACCACAGAACACATGTGTAACTGAGGACATGAACAAACAGTGAAGAAAAAAGAAAGCAAAGCCTTCCCCTGAAGACAAACCACACTAAAGGTTGCCAGCTCAAACTATTTTTTGGGGGGTGGGTCTTTCACACTGCCTTACTGAATTGATTTCCTGTTGTGAATCCTGCAGATGTTGCTGAAGAGGTCCAAGCTGTGCTTTCCCCGACTCTATGCAATGCTCAAGCTCCGCAGTTTCTTGCTGCAGGCGACTCAGCTCCTCTTGGGCTTTGGTCAGTTCATCTTCATACGCTGAAATCTTTGATTCCTGGCTTGTTATTTCAGCCTTCAGCATGGCAATCTAAAGCATGAACAGTATTTCAGGTAAAAAAAACCCATAACACCACACACCCAAAAAACCAATCAACACTTCCAAACACATCTGAATATTATTGTTTATGACCAGAAAAAGTAAAAATCTCATAGCTACTGCAGAGATTACAGACCACACCTGAATGAATCATCATACCTCGTAATACCTGATATAGATCTGATGTGTATCATACCTGAATGGACAGTTAATTCTCTATTGGTCTCAATAGGAACGGTGTATTCTGTTTTTCTGACCACCAAAGATATTTTTAACACTGAAAAGATAATTTTAGACCTTAAAGAAATATAATACCTTTATATTAGGGAAAAGAACTACGTAAGATGTTATTTTTTGATCACTAAGCAATCAGTTCCAGTAATTAGTGCTTCTAATTACATTTATACTGTATTATAATTTTGCATTGCTTGTTTGCTCTTAACTTTATTTGTGTGCAAGTATATCTCAATATGTCTGTTGACACACTGATACTAAATTAGGAGGTCAGCGAAGTGAGTGATCTATTTCCTATGCTCTGCTGCTCACAAAACCTTGACACTCAGGCTATTTATTTGTTAAAGCTTTTTCTCCTGCCCCAACAACGGTAACTCTGAAAGGCTGAGCTGTTCACAACAAGGCATTTACTCTTCCAAGGGCCTTGCCCACCAGACCTTACCAAGTGGGCCTCCTCTGCACACTTCTGCCTGATGTCATTAAGTTGCTCTTCCAACTTGGCTTTCTGCTCATCGAGATCATTAAGGGTTTCCTGGGCTTCCTGTTTCTGAGCTTGCAGCTTTTGCAGATTACTGCTCTCCCGCTTCACTTCATCTTGTAGGTCCTGTAATAAAACAGATCAGCTTTACATTTGTCCCCTCTCTCCTAACCACTAAATTCCGCGGCACAAACTGCGGTACTAACTTAGATTTCAAAGTATTGACAACTTATCCTTCAGAAGTCAGCACTGACAGCATGTCAGACAAGCAAGTATGCTCAAATTCTAATTCTGTGACGCAAAAATAATCAGGTTATTTGCATTTTGTTTTCTTTAGTCAAACAAATCTCAGTCAAGTACTGAGGATCGTGCATCAACACAGATTAACAGGGATTCATTTTGAATTTAGAAGTAGTCTTTATTGAGACTGCTACAATGCCTCTGTCCCATGTTTCAGCAATATGTTTTACTGAGTTCCTTATTACGGACATAGACCTGTTGGAGCGAGTCTGGAACCACCATGAAGGTGGTCTGAGGGCTGGAGCACCTCTCCTATGAAGACAGGCTGAAAATAGCTGAGGTTGTTCACCCTACAGAAGTGAAGGCTCCAGGGAGACTTTAGAGCCCCTTCCAGGACCTAAAAGGGGCTTACAAGAAAGTTGGAAAGGGACTTTTTATCAGGGCATGGAGTTATAGGACAAGGGGCAATGGCTTCACACTGCCAGAGGGCAGGGTTAGATGGGATATTAGGAAGAAATCCTTCCCTGGAAGGGTGATGAGGCACTGCCACAGGTTGCCCAGAGAAGCTGTGGATGCCCCATCCCTGGAAGTGTTCCATGCCAGGCTGGATAGGGCCTTGAGCAACCATGGTGGAACAAGATGGTCTTTGAGGTCCCTTCCAACCCGAGCCACTCTGTGATTCTATGATAATAGAAATTCTTTACTCTGCTCCTTCCCCCTTCAAAACCACACAGCCAAAAATAGGAATTGGTTTTAGGGACATGGTGAAAGACCAAAGTGGTACATTATTAACCCAAATGCACTGCCTCCTAGGGCATTCCTGCCTCTAATTTTACAAAAATCAGCCAAAAACTTATTTGCCGTGTAACAGTACTGGTAAGGAATTCACATTTCATACAACACAATATAGCATCTTTTGATTTACGAAACAGCAGCAAGCATGTGTCCTGTGTTCTAAGTACATTAAGTAGCATCATATGGTAATTAGTTCGTTTCTGAGCAACAAGAATGGTTATACTTCAAGAAGCTGCAGAGATAACACTGAAAAACATGTCAAGAAAAGAAATTAGGATGAAGAAAGAATCGTCAAAGTCAAGAGGAAGAGATAATTCAGGGAGATCAAAAAGGATTAATACAACACAAAAAATATTAGATGAAAAGAGAATATTGCAGTCTTTCTGAGAAAATATGGTAACTGAAGGGAGAATCATCAACAACAGTAAAAAATTAATAGAGATAAATAAAATTAAGGAGGATAGGAAAACAAGAGATATGAAATTCTGATTAGACCATACATTTGTGTGCTGCTCTAAGCTACGATCCTGCTGTCTTTTTTTTAGGGGTGTTTTGTTTGGGTTCATTTCTGTGAGGGGGTAGTTTATCCATGTGTGCTAACACCTCCCATAATGAGGACAAAAAAGCCAGACAGAAATAGAAAGGCATATGGTGCAAGCAGTCAGATGCTAGGGAATTAGGTAACCTCAAGACAACTGGAAGACGCATCATAAATGATTTTATGTAAAAAGCCAAGCCCAAACCCATGCAAAAAACCGCCCAAGCCAAAACATAAAACACCAAAAGCCCCTCACAAAACCCCCCCAAATCAAATCTGAAGTTCAGTAAAGGGTATGTGACTGGTGCATAGCAGCCAGACTTGGAGAATTACTGGTTATTTCTAATCCATGAAAGACAAACCAGTACACAAACAAAAAGCTCTTACAGCAGCTACTGACTTGGATAATTGGGACATTCTTGATCCATTCATTTTTTACACTGCTTTGAAAAGCAAGTATCAGCTGACACTTAACACGAGCAATGGGGGGAAAAGTAACAGCTTAAAGAGATTTCAGCCCTTTTTTTGTGAAAGGAAGCAAGAATTCACATATATATAAGCTAAATATAGGTCACCTCTACTCTTGTCTGTCCCAGGCACAGCAGTAGAGAAGCACTGAAGAGACCTGACTAAGCCTAATGGCTCCCAAAACAGAAAAGAAGGAAAAAACCCGAACCAAACCCAAAACCCACAGTGGCTTTTTGTTCACATATGTTCAAATTAAAGGTTGGAGTATATACAGAATGGGTACAATACTCAAAGATACCTCTTCATGAAGCAAACCAGGCTCCAATTAAGCTTTGACTTCAAGGAACACCCTCAGCATAGAAGCAGCAATTAATGTTCAAGCACTGAATGAGATTTTATGAAAAAAACATGAAAATATTTGAGGTGGTACAAACTGGCATTCTGATGGTAACAGTAATCCTTGTATTAGATTTATGATCATTATAACTCTTCCTGCTAAAGTAGCGTAGGATAAGGGAAGTTTAGGGATCTGTATTTTCACAGACAAGACAATGGATTTAATAGCTTGTCAGTCTGTACTCTTCCCCAAACAATTCATGTGCTAAGAACTGTTAAGCCTCAAAAAGTTAAACTTCACCAACTTTCCAATGGCACTGGTGAACTGTAATGAAGAATAGAGAAATTCCAATGCTGAGAGGAGTATTTGGAGCGTGTAACTTTAAGAAAACACCACCCCCCTCAGTCTTTGCTACTAAGGAGATGGTATTTTAATAAGCACATTGAAACACACCAGCATGCTTTGTTTTCCTTAAAACTCTTTCTCTGTCTTTGCTTTTTAGTAGCCATTTACTTAGCATATAAATTATTTTAGAGAAGAAAAAATACAGAAGAAAAGAATTGTCATTCTTTCTCTCCTCCTATACAAATCAGTTTGATTCATCACTGACCATAGATATATTTGACATCATAGTTTGTATCCATGGAAGGAATTCTAGTATCAGAAATTCAGGAGTGTGATGCCAGAAAACTAGTTTGAACCAAGGTGGAAGGTTAGAGAGCACTGTTTTTGTACACCATCTTTGAAATGTCACCATTGGAATAAAACCAGAAATAAAAAAGCATGAAGTAAAGATATCCTTAGTCTGCCACATTATTCTCTGAAGTCCTAGAAAGTTTGTTGAAACATGCAGGTCCTCCAATACTCAGTAGCAAGAAAGGGAATAGAGGCGAAGGGCCATCAGCTTAAATAATTGCTGCAGCCATTTCCTGTCTGATCCTGAATAGCTTGTGTGATCACTAAGAGGTTAAAGACCTGAGACAGTTGCTTCCAAAATTACTGTTCAGGATACAAAGTCTTAACTTGATGCAACAAACTGATTCTGTGATGCTGCTGACTATCAAACACTGAACACACACGGATGTCACTGTAACATTCAAGGTAAGGTTTTTACCTACCTTCACCTACCTTTTGTGCAAAGACACCAGAGAACTCAACGTGAACACACGCAGATTCCAGCGCACAAAAACAAAATCATCTTGTGTGCAGAACCAGGAATACCCATGGGAATTTTTAAGTGTGAAAGGCAATCTGCAGGGTGTGGAGGGGAATGACCACGGCACACAGGGACAGAATCACAGGTGTGGGCAACTTCTGCATGGATTCCTGCAGCTGCTGAAGCTGCCTTGCAGCATGACCAACAGGCCCGCACCTGACTATCTCCAGAGAGGTCACACTATTAATTATCCTCCAGGCTTCAAGGATATTAAATAGCCAAACACAACATTCTCAACTGTTTTAACACATTAGCTCCTCTTCAGCCCAACCAAAATTAAAATGCAGAGATCACTTGCACTATTTTGCTCTTAACCAAATAAAATTATTTTAAATAGCAGATTCCTAAAATAAATTTAGAAATAAATATAAGTGGTCAGATATCACACTGAAGATTTTCTTTTTTAAAGAGCAACTTAAAATTTAGTTGAAATGTTGCTTTGCAGTATTTAGTTCAGATCTTGGCTAGACTGTCAGCACCTCAAACACTGATGCTGACTGTGTAATTTTTAATGCCTGTAAAACACCTGTAAATTTAAATTTTACAATGTCATCCTTTTAAATAAAAATCAACAGATTCTTTTTAAAATTCACTTATATTAGGCAAAATTAACTTGAGGCAACATTCCTCCCAAGCTGGTAATTACTGTGACTCGTAAGAAGCAGCCCTATACACAAGCCCTTTTAATTGAGCCACTTAAGTTTATTAATTAATTTACAGTGCTACAGCGTCCTCTTTAGTTTTAATTATCCAGTAGATGGTCTTTTAAAAGAAAAAAGGGAAAGAAATAAAAAAAAAAATCTGTTCTTTTGTAATCTTTTTCATTTAAAACTCCATGCAGGCTATAGAAACTCACACATTTATATAAATATACACATCTACACCAACCCACAGTCATATAGAAAATACATTTCAAAGTACATTCCTTTTCTTAGGCACAATCTTTCTTTTCTTTTTACTTAATAAGTGACGTGATCTAAAGACTCAGTAATCCCACTGCCACTAAAGCAGCACATGGTGCAATATCAGGTGTCTGAACAATAATTCAGTGTTTTATTTACCTGGACCTCACTTGTCCTCTGCTTGATGGCATCTTCTTTCTCCTTCAGGTCTTGCTCTACATTATTCTTTTCCCTGGAAGACCAGCAAACAATGCAAGAATACTTAAGAACATCAGCTACAGCAGGTACAGTTATCCAGCCCCCTAAGCCTGTATCTCTCTTTAAATACATAGTGAAACATTAAACACAAAAGATGTAAGGGATTTCTGCTTTCCAAATTATTTACAAGACAGAAGCCCACATAAGGGCTCTGCATAAGCCCCTCTGTCTTTCCACCAACTGCACTCCAGTGATAAGAATGGCTCAAAAATGGAAGGGGGCGGGAGGGAGAAATCAATGAAATACTGTCTCCAGTGATCTCACTGTTGCTATGGAGCACTTGTCTAATGAAAACTGCTGGGAAAAGTGGGAGGGATTGCATCAGATTCCATCTATTAACCCCTGCAAACACAGCAATGCCTGTGCTCACAGCAGCTAGGAAACATTTCCAGCAGGCCAATCGAGCTGATTGATGCCCTTTGCCTGTCAGATTTTAGATCCTTCCCTTGGGAAGCTCAGGGAGAAGCAGGAAGGCTGGTTTGGCTTGCTGGAATCACGACCTGTTCAGAGACTCCACATATAGTGATTTGCTGTGTCATATCAAGCCTGTCTCTACAGGTATTTATTCAAGTTTAAAAGTAGCTACTGATGACAGGGGAATTATCATCAATAAATTCCTGGTAGTCAGACATAACAATAAGAAAGGGAAAAAAACAACATACACCTCACAAGTGTTACTATTATTAAAAAAACCCGGAGTATCTCTCTCTAGACAGCATATGAAATCTTTTGTCCTCTCACAGATGCAGAAAAACAGTTTTAACATTATCTTCTGTAGATAGATATTTACTTTCATAAAGATTTTGTTAGTGAATTAGCACACATATGAAAAGTTAGAATTTGAACAATAAACTTAGCATTTCTAAATGAAATACCACCGTGAAAATCTATCAAATTGCATTACTGGTACGTATTGATATTAAGGTAATTTCATATTTTAATAGCAGCAGATTGTTAATCTAAAACTATTTATTTTATTGTTTACTCCTATTTAATACAGAAGAAAGTATTTCTGTCTCTGAAGTTAAGCAAGTCTACTCTAAGTTCTCTTTATATAGGCTGAGGAATTTTTGTTTACTGCTAAGCCATGTAAAATGGAAAATAAAAACAATCCAAATGTCAGATCTCAAATGAACATTTGCTCTGACAAATAATTACTGTAGATTATGTTCTGCTATTACTTATCTCAGTATCTGATTAAAGAGCAACTTCCTGATTATGCTCAAAGGGAAAATTGGAAGAAAAAGGAAAGATGTGGAAAGAGGAACTCTGAAGAACAAGGCTAGTTATTTTGTTGAGTGTGATCCTTCAAGTTTCGTGGAACTCCTCACTCTCCATTCCTCAGAAAACAGAAATTCTAAACAAATCTTCACCTTCCCGATCACAGCTATGGCACACCCCTCTAGCTCAATAAACTAGTATGTGTAGCATAGTTATACTTAGATATTTAAAGCACTGCAATACACGGTTGAAACAAGCTCTGTTGCTTTTGCTTCCATAACCTTCCACGAACAAAGGGTCTCAATAAAGCACTTCCACAGATCTACATACAAGTCAGGCTGAAAAACACTTTTAAGCCCTCAAACACCCAGCACAGCAGAAGCTCAGACATATTCGTCCTGATTGAAGATAAAAGAGAATAACCGATTAGGAAAATAAATACTTGTTATTTTTCCTGCTTGGGTGTGAAAACTGAGCAAGAAATAGAACTGCAAGCAGGTATGTATGGTTATTATACAGCCTTTCCACATTACTGTCACTGATGTGCCTAAGACACTGTCAGAGATGCAGATCACCTCCTTTTCATTTCAACAGAAGCCAGGTACCTAAACCCTTGAAATCTGCACTAAGCAACAGGATACAGCACCCACCCACAGGCAGATTACATGAGCCAAATCAGAGCACAAACAATGAATTGGAAAGAATCAAGTGAAAGAAGTATTGTCAGGCAGAAAAAGAAAAGCTTAGGCAGCAGTCTGAGGCAAAGGAAAACAAGCTGAGCGTATATAGTCTACACATAACACATCCCCTCCTCCCCCCCGGTAATGCCTCTTTGTTTCAAAGAAAAGACAACACAGACCTACTTAATTCACTAATTCTTCTGAATGCCTCCATTTCTTTTACAAACTATCTGGTATGCCCCTGTAGGAATGCTCAGCAACTGAAAGAACCAAAAACAAGTCACAAAATTGATTTACTGGATATGACAGATTTCCTGGATCATAAAATCCCTTAACACATCAGCACTTGAAAAAAACCAAACAAACAAACAAAAACCACCCCAAAAAGAACTGTGGTCTTGCCAATAAAGGATACTTGTAACCAATTCAAGTCAATTATTGAAAGCAATACAATTTCCCTATGGATTTTAATAGTAATCAGGCCAAGAGAACCTCCCATCAAATAAACTAAAAGCAATGACTAATTGATGGTTTCTCCCATGCAGATGCTTCACGATTTACAACCAAATAATCTTAGTAAATCCCTAAGTTTAATATTAATTTGTGAATGGAGTAATTTATAAATGGGAGCCAGCACATTACAAATATTTGTCACAGCTGAGAACTGCAGTCCCCCTGTGTCAGCAGAGGCATCCAAACCACTCAATCCCAGCCAGGCTGAATGATGGCCAACACTTAATATCACCTTAGTTACAAAAGCAAAAAAACCCCCATAGTTATTTTCCATAATAAGAGACAAATGATTACTCTCAGAGCTGGTAGAGTTATCTACTCTCACAGCTGCCCAATATTTCTTATTTTCACATACATTTGTAATTTTGGGAATCCCTAACATAGCAGTACTTCAGCTTGGCAATGCCAGAAAAAATGCCAAGGGTTTGCCTTGTTTCTTCCACTCTTTGTTCCCTTAAACTTCACAGCTGCAACAACTCAGTTACTTCCAAACCAGAGGTTAGAAGAAATGATCGATCCTACATTAAAATTCTTTCACTGCTTGGCTAAGATGTAGATCAGCTTTATGGCCCTTCTGACCTGGTTTATATTCAGGACAATATGAGTGTTGCTCACATCCAGCACATGTGAAGGGTGGCATCTCTGGTGAGATATCCCAAGTTAAGCTCAACTACTTCTCATGCTTAGAGGGGAATATAGTACTGGTAAAGCTTGAAGAAGTCCCACCAATCTGTGGGCAGTAGAGAGTTTTGAATGCATGACTGCAAAGCAGGGTTTGCTGGGGAATAAAAAGGTTTTATGGCTCAAAAAAGAATATTAAGAACATCTGGTCTAGCCTCCCACAACGCTGATCAAAAAAAGCTTCAAATACCTTTCTAAAAATATAGTGCAACTGAAACAGAATTTAGAAACAGCAGTGCTAACAGGTTCAAAATGATGCAGATCCCACAAGGTCCATAGGCAAACCACTCCCATCAGAGGGGAATTATCCTCACTAGGAAGTGTTCTGCTTTTTATTCTTCATCTGATCCTCAACCTACACTTCCTGACATTGTATTTATAAAATTAGATTACAAAGCTATTGGCTACCAGAAATCTTGCCCACACAAACTGCTGAGCCACAAAGACATCACCTCTGCATTCTTTGCTCAGTCTCTCCAAAAGCTGTTTTCCACACATTGTCATTCTTTTGGCCATTTCCTCTCCTGCTTTTTTTGAAGTGCACTTCAAAAATAGATTCAGTTTCTGTTACTGGGTCTCAGAAATGCAGCTCTCTTGGATACTTCTCAATGGAATCACAGGCTAGAATTATTATACATTAAGTCCAACAGCTGAACAGTGTATCTTGTTTAATAATGAACAAAAATAACTTCAGTTTAAATTACATTTTTATAGGACAACTATCAAGTCTGAGAGTGTACTTCACGACTTATAACAGAAATGTGGATTCACCAAAGATGAAAAGTCTCCTACATTTACCACACTGTTAATCCCGTTCTGTTCTGAACCTCTAAATCATACAAAAGTAAATATCCCCCTTCTAAAAATAAATACATATTAATAGTTGCCCCACCATATCTTTAACAATCTAATGTCACTCTAATGTGCCAAATGTTGTCACCATATATTTACCACTGCAGAAATGAAAGCAACGACTTTTCAAAGGCCATGGTTCCTTCACACCTCACAGCAAGAAAAGAAAAGAAAACAAGTCTGAAACAGCCTGGGTTGCATGGTAGGCTGCAAGCCTACCTACTGAAAACCAACCTCATCTAAAAATTCAAGCTAGCCAACAATTTATTTCCCTCTAAGATAGTAACAGCAAATATACACTGTTGTAAATCATATTTCAGGTTAATAAATGTAAGTGTTCAAAATTGGAATTAATATAACCTAAAGAATGGAGGAAGGCAGAGCAGGGAGAAGTGAGGAGGCAGTGGGAGTAATAAGACAGAGAATAAGCAGCTGAAGTGAAAAACATTTATGCATTTAGGAAACAGACTGTGCTTTGACACATCGCCAAATTAAATCATTCCTGCAAGTGACATGAATTAGAGAGGCAGATTTCATCATGACAAAGCACCCTCACTTAAAAAATAGGAGAGTTTACCATTCTCAATAGAATTTTCAGTAGATTTATGAGAGTAACAAAAAAAACACTGAAGAAAAATACCTGCTATGTCTGAAGAGTACGATGAAGACTACAGAAAATATGTGGATTTGATTTTCTTAGTCACTTAGTCATCTTAATTACCTTAGAAACAATCAATGGAACTCAAGGGTCCGCAGACATCAAAATGATTTTTCTCAGTGCTACAGTTTATTTTACTAAACAGAAGACAAGCACCTCCATCTTTACCACCATCAAGACCTTAGCAGAGGTCCATACACAAAGTCATCTTCCCAATCCCCAACCTGCATATTTCATTTTTTCCATCTCATTTCCTTACAGCCATTAGAAAAAAAGTCCTTAGAATCCCTTCTACAAATCAAAGACAACTAATACCAATTTATATCATGGTTCCAAGCATCCTAAAGATCTGCTCCATTCACATCTGCCAATTAAGATGAACAACAGAGAATATTTCCACCCCAGGATGCTGAGATAGGCAGCTCTCTGAAACATGCCCTCAGGGCATGAGGGACAGACCGTTCACAGTCTTGCTGTCATTAAGTGCACTCATGTGAGTGAACAAAGAGCAGAAGTGTTAGACAGTACTACAGACATGCTAACCATTTATTTCAGCAAAGCAGACTATTACCACTTGCTTTTCTCTTATGCACTGAATTGGTTTTTAAAAAACAGTCAATAGCACAACGGAATCTAAGGCAGGTATGACTATTCCTCCTTTACGTACCTCTGCAGGTCCACAATTTCATTGTTCAATGTATCAAGTTCTTTAATTGCAGAAAAATCTGCTACAGAATTCGGTCCTTGAGTATTCTGAAAGATAGAAAATAAATACTGTTAGTCTGTAGCTTATGCTGTCCAACAACTATATTCACTTCACTTTTGCGGCAACATGAGCTATCCTCTGGTAACAACTGTTGGTAACGTTGTGTTTCAAACACTCAATCTCAGAAAACCCCAAACAGTACAGATGCTACATTAACAGAACACAACATACAGCCAAAGCACGTAGAGATTTCAAAAGGGTTTGTCTCCTGCAAACCCTTGAGGACACCTTGCACAAAAGCACAGGACGACTTGGTCATACAAAAAACCTGTACAATCCAGTTCTAAAATGAGATTTATATTACAGTTAATGTTTAGCTGGCTTCCTAGTATTCATTTCAGAGAGGTTTATTTACTACTTTTATATTTCTGTTTCTTCATCTCAGTGACCCTCATGTTGCAGAGTACAGTTCAGCATGAACCTCCAAAGTGCTGAATGAAACTTTGACAATAAAAAGTCATAGGTAAGTTACACCCGTGAGTTTCCATCTACTTAATGTCTTTGTAACACAATGACTGTAATACAAACGATTTGTTTCAAAAAAGTACACTTAAATGGCTAGAATACAAAAGCTGAAGACACAAATTAGCAAATGCTGAAATTGTTCTACTATGTCTTATCACAAGGTGAACATGTTTAGAAAGCCAGTCATTGTTAACTACCTTCTATAAATACATTAGTTCCTTCAACTCTTGAATAAAGTCTTCCGAGTCAAACACAAAACTCAGAGGAAAAATACACACATGTAATTTAAAAAGGCAAGCGATACTTTCAAAATAACACAAAAGTTTTTAAAAGCTGAAGTTCCTCTGCAGATAAATCAAGGTGCTATTAACTATGTGTTTACTCAAGATTATACTCTGGAAAAAAAATAAAATAAAGAGAGCCAAGAAAAGACCTAAACAGTAAATCTGAGCACACAGTGGCTAATAATATTATTCAGCAAAATTATAGATTATTCATGCATATTTTACTACAACAAATGGTATAAACTGTGAATAAAATAAAAAACCCCTCCAAACATACAGCTATTCTTAAAACTGGTTAGTGTACAGCTTCTCAGATGGGCAAACTAGCTGTGATGGTGATCCTGTTCTAAAGGAATTACACTGCAGTTTTGCAGCATTGCTCATGGCATTCCAATGAAAGTTTTTACTTCGAGGACAGGGGCAAAAGGAAGACATGCAACTGTTAGCTACAAGTACAATTTTCTTCCATGCTTCCTTCTCTCGACAGTTAAAGTAAATCCTGCACACTGACACCAGCATCAAATGTGAGCAAAATGTAGTTCAACCTTATTTTCAATTGTTCAGGAGAACTAGTGTAGAGGAGAACATAAAAGCCAGCATTTTTAGCTTCAATATAGAAGTTAACCAAGACTGAAGTTAGAACTATATGCGACCATTTACTACACTGCAACCTACACTGCAACATGTACACAACAACATTCTAAGTTTTTAACTCAGAATGGCAATTACAGTAAATTCCTGACAAAATTCTTGGAGAGGACCTCGTATGGAAGCTTAATTTTTATGGCTTGTAACACAAGAGGTGATTACAAACGGTTCCAGGTAAAGAAACACAGCAACAAGTCTTAAACTGCTGCTGTATCCCATCCAGGGGATCTGCATTCAGGCCTCAAAACAGAAATAAAAGTTACACTACTGTGGTAATAAAATTCTGTAAGGGAATCAAACGTTAGGTAACAACAGCACACATATATATGCAATTTAAACACCTATCAAGAATCACAAGTTAACCTTCCCTACTTCAAAACCACAATGGAATACATTTTACATACTGATATTTCTGCTACCACCTTTACATTGGTCAATTAAGAAGACAAAGCCTAAATTGGTTTTTTGGGGTTTTTTTAACAATGTCATCCACACCATGTCAAGAAAACCAGCACAAAGCCTATCTCTGCCTACTGCTCTTATCATTTGAGTTCAAATCTTGAGCAATAATCTTGAGCAAAAAAGTTCTTTCATATCAAAAAGACAACATCTCTTTTGAAAAAGCTCAAGACAACCTGAAGGTTCAGTTCAATTTAGTACAAGAAATTCTTGTTCAGGCTCTACAGAGCTAACTGAAAGCTAACTTACCTTCTTTCACAACAGTCTTATAATTTATGTTAGTAATGAAAAAAAAAAATCACACAGAGGTCTTTGAGAGTGTTATAAAATCAATTTACACAGAATAGCACTAAGCAATACTGATCTCATCTAATGTGTTCTAATCACTAAATTTTCTGCAATATCATCAGTAAAACACGGTTATTAGTCCTACTGATAACTGCCAGAGGGCTACTGCTCTGTCACCACCTTCCCAGCAATTTCACCGGTGTAAGACACAGCATTTTCTCTTTCCAGTTTAAGCAGCACATGCTGCCAACAGGAACAGCCACAGAGGTCTGGGTTCAAGGAACAACCTCAGGGCTCTTCTGGATGAACAACACTGGAAATCAGCAATAATTTGAGACTGGAACACACTGTGACACTTCAGAGAAGTGTTGTGATATTTCAATGACTATGAAGAGTCTCAGAAGGATGTTCATTATTCAACCAACAGACAGTAAATATTAGAAAAGCAAAGATTCTCTAACCTTGAGAAAGCAGAGTTAACAAACTGACAGAATAATAAGGATGAAAAGCAGAGTGGTGCAGAATGGAAAAAACAGTCCAAACTAGAAAAGAGACATAGAAAGGAAAGCAAACATACAAAAAAGATTAGTAGAGTTGCAAATAAAGCAAATTACTTTTTAAAAACAGAATGTAAAAACGAATTAGATACCAGTTACAGAAACTCAAAAGTAGTGCCATATTTTGAGTTTCGTTTTTTCAGGTGTGAATTTTTCATTCTGTTTAAGAAAGTTGTAGAATTGGGCCAATGTTTTGCACAACCAAGAAAAGATAAATCACATCAGACTTCATGATGTGTAAGTCACATAAGAATTTGTGATGACCACTATCATTCTAATAACCACAACTTGAACTGCTGAGGTACAGTCTACTGCTGGATTAAGATAGATGGCAACCTATGACTATGAAGGCACCTAAACCATCTGTGAGGTATAAAATGGAGGAGCATTTACTTTAAAAACTTTAAAAGTACGATTCTAAACTTTTAGTTCACATTGTTTCCTAAGGTATTAAAAAGGTATTCAATGTAAAAAAGGCAGCTGAACACATCAGGAGAAAAACACTGAACTTGTGCATGTCATTTCAGATGCAAACTGAAATTTCTTTAAATAGGCAGCAGTGGGATTATTCTTTCAAAAGAGAAAATAATGCTTTCTCAACATAAGATCTCTCTGCTTGGTTGGCAGGCATAATAAATGACAGCTTCATTTTGAAACATAGATGGAAGTTTTTTGTCAATTCTTTGCACCTAAAACTTCTTTTCTTCTCGATATTATGATAAATTTAAAGGTATGTCGGTACTTGAGGTGCTTCTTGTATAGCCTTTGAAATTAACATTATTTGTTTGAGATTTATATCAAAAATGCCGAACACATCCTTACCTTCTGTAAACTGACACCCCTGTCTGAAGGTGGAATCATCTCTGGAGTCAGAGCCTGAGGTGGATCAATGCCCTTTGTTAACTTCTGATTAATTAAATAGAAAGCCAAAGCAAACTGTTCCTTTGAAAGCTTTCCGCAGTCCTTGGTGTCACAGAGAGCCCTGCACAGAGACGCACACAAAATAAATCAAATCCTCATTTCTGCAAGTACAGCCCTGTTTATTGTACTTGCTGTCATTCAAAAACGTGAAACTTGCTAGTGTACATCTCCTCTTCTAAAAGAAAACAATACAGATTTAAGGCATGGTACCAAAGAGGAAACATCACTCAAACACACACAACCACTTTCTGTTTTCATGCTTAGGCCCACAGCCCTGGCCTGGTGAAAGGCAGAATCCGGGCTGTAGGTCACTAACAATACCTGAGTATCTAAGGTCCTCCTAAATTAAAGAACTTTCCACAGCCAACAGAAGTTTATCTACATTTTCCTACATTAGAGGATGTGTTAGCCATATCTTGGGGAAAAAACAAAGGTTGCTCCTATCAGAGTGCCCTGCAAGAGCTCACAGTAGGGAAAGAATTAAAAAAGCAGTGAGTGTAATGAATGCATTGCTGCAGTAAATGTAATGCTGTAATGAATGTACAGCTGCAAGGAAAGACAAGTAAGTTGTAGAATGAGACGGGACATAAATCTTGCATGCTAAGAATTTTGTACAGCTCATTCCTTTTACCAGTATATGGGTAGTATCAGTGATTAGAGACATAGCAATACTTCGATTCCTAAATACACGAGGCAGCTGCAGTGCAGTATTTATTTGTAAAAATTTGTGTTCTGGCACTTTACCTCCTCCCCTAAGACATGGTGTATAGCATAAACCTGTTTTCCCCCCATTTCTGTCCAAAAGCAGAAGCAATAAGTTACCACTGATTATACAAAGGCCATGATATTATATACAAAATGTAACTTTCACTTTCCAAAAAAGTCACCATAACAAGAAGCGAAAACCATGCCACCATCTAAACAGCTGTCATGGAAAAAAACCTACCAGATATGTGCAAGGAGAGCAGAAGGCAGTCCTGTCTTCAAGAATAGTTCTCTGGCTTCCACACCTGACACAAATCCATCCATGTCCTTGTCAGTTTTCACAAAGATCTCATCATACTTAATTTTGTCTGCAGGCGATACAACCCACTGGAGTGGGGTGAGGATGGAAAGGAAAAAAAACCAAACCCACAATATTAAGATAGAGGCAGTTCTGTTTTCAGAGTTACATAATTCAAGAACTACAGCACAGCTTTAAAAAGTGATATAAGTGCCCAGTTCATGAAACAGTTTTATCCTCCAAGATAGAGACACGCAGAGATCCACGAGCACCTCCAGAAGTAAAGCATTCACACCAGTGAAGCACCAAGGCTGGCTGGAATTCTCTGCCTCTTCGCCTATGCAATAAAAGCATTCCCTGGAGCCCTGATCTCCTCCCAGCATGGGGCTGAGCCCTCATCACTGTGCTCAGTCACAGTCCTGCTGACTGTCTGGCTCTATCAATCTTGTTCTCCTTTGCACAGCTGGAGAGCTTTAGCTGGAGGGACTGGAGAGCTGCTCAAGCCCAGACTGTTAATAGTTGGCGCATTCTAAATTGTAGAATTTACCTCTGAACAAGGTAAAGATGGGAATTGGAGCCATTTCTGTTACTTGAGCAATTTTTCACAACACTCAGCTACTATAAAGATTTTTTTTAATGAAAATGGTTTCAAGTGCATATAAGAATGCTAATTAATTGCAGCACACACGGACACTTAAGAGATGACTTCCAAATGGTGCTGAACACAAAACACACTGAAACTCCCCCAGAATGGCACTGCTCTGTAGTATCCACAGCAAGACTTACTATCAGTCAAGTAGATTGCCAGATTAAAACCTTGGCATCTCCAGAATTAAGATGCCAGTTTCCTACTGATTACTCAAATATGGGTACCCAAATGTTCAAGCAGCATCTGATGCATTAAATATTACAACTCCTACCTTAGATCTCCTTATTATTTTTTTTTCTTAGTTTGAATATAACAAGCTATAATCTTTTTAGAACGACAAAATTATAATCTTCTTGGAAAGCCATTTCCCAAATTCTGGAGTTTAATGATGAGGAGAAAATAAGATGCCTGAGGGGGTGGGAGGCATCTGGCTTCTTAATAATCCCATTCAGAACAAACATCAAATCTCCTGTGTTTAGGTGGATATGCTGGACCTTTTGTTTCTTTTTCCCAGTGCTTGTGTTTATCTATTCCATTTTCATTCATGTCTTCTCCAAATTGCACACATGCACACACACACAACCTCACATTCATGCCTGACACAATTTAAGAACTTGTCCATATTCAAACCAGTCTTCAGCCAGAAGACTTTTGCTGTACAGATGTGTACCTGGGCTACTATTTTTTTTGAGCTTGATGCCTTGAAATAATTTATTTTAAAATTATCTTCAAAATCTGTACTAATACTATTATTTTATCCAACCGTTTATATCTGAAGACATGTAGGAAAAGCTGAACAAGATAAATTTCACACCTCGCCATCTGGTCTTCCCAACAGCCTCCTAAAATTCATCAACCAATCAACAGGGCAAGAAGCAAACCAAAAACCTGTAGCAAGACTCTCTATACAGGCAGTCCTTAAAGAGCAGAAATCTTCAATTAAGAACAGAAATCTTCTAGTCATCAATAACTTCAGAACTATACCTGTGTTAACGGTGTTTTGGCAGCTAACATGCCTACAGGTGGCAAGGACTGATGAGACTCTTTGGTGGATGCTGAAGATGGAATTAATGGCATTGTTCCTGGAACACTAAGAGGTTTTCTCTTGGATGGTGGCACCAAAGCTGCAGGCAAGGACATTGGCACTGGTTCCTTCTCCAAAGCACAGTACACCAAAAACATGGCCTGAACAAGAAAACAAAGTGTGTGGATATAAATATATAAGAAATAAATACATAGAGAGACTGAAGAATTAGTTAACAAATATATTTGTATAATTTTTTCATTATGTTTCTCCTTTATATGCCCCTCAACTAAACTGCAGCTTATTGCCTTCTGACTGTGTCTCATCACTACTTTCATTTCAGGTTCAGTGCTTAGCAAATGAAGTTTGGTATTTTTTAGAACATTAAAATGATTCTCCTAAATATTACCAGGCTTATACCATGACTTGGGGAATTTTATTTGAGAGAAGACTTCACTTACTTAATTTTAACGTACCACCATTTTCCCAGGAATTGCTCCACTTAGCATCTAGTCTTTTGTTGTTGCCATCTCTGATTTACCACTTCTTATTTCATTGTCCTGGCATAAACAGTGTTAAAATTCTAACCTGCTAAGAACTTCTGAAGAATTTATATATAATTTCTTCACAAAAATTCTCCTCAAGGGTACCTCGAGGCACTCAAGTTCTATAAATACTGAAGGTTAAGGTAAAACTTCCTCAGTGAAAACACTCAGTATCTCCTGGGACAGCAGATCTCAGGTGTAAGTTTTTAATGGCTCATTTAGCCCTCAAAGAAAGTTACTGCTGTGCACTGAGAGACATCCAACAAACTGACAGAAACATTAAACAGTACTAAAACTTGATTAAGGTCTCCAAATAAGGAAAATAAATGAATCACACCGTCAAAAATTAATACACAAGGCATCTATTTTAAACTGCCATCAGTATTTCAAAACCCCAGGAGACAGAAGGTACTTACAACTGCAAACTCATCTCTGTCCAACATTCCATCACGGTCAATGTCACTCAATTCCCACACCTGCCAAAAAAAAAGCAGAATGTAGGGATGCTTGTGCTTGCCTGAACTGCAGCATCTTCCTATTTAAAACCCCATTAAAAACACATGTGAGAACAGCCTCCCTTCACCATATCCCAAGTTCTATTGAGATTAACAGCATTAGTTTTCAGTAGGCAACCTACACTGCAGTGAGAGGTGATCTACCCAAACATCAAAAGAAATTTTATTTCATTTTTCAGTTTAACAGTTGCACATGTGTGGCCACTCCATAAGATGGCATTTAATAGTTTAATAGTTAATTTAATAGGCTCATTACTACAAACCTTCCATGTGAAAAACAGATATTACTGAGTGCAGCACAGGCATTATTTGTGAATTAACAATTAAGAAGAAAGATATTCTTACTCGTCCTAAGATATCCACTGGCAGTTTTGAGTTAAGGAGTACAGGTTTCACCTTATCCCCTGACAACAGCCCGTTCACTGGATTTAGGCTGTCAAAAATAGCATCATACTTGGCTTTGTCTTCTGGCTGCAGGGGCAGAAGAAAAATATTGCTTATGCAAACAGTCACACGCATAGCCTGAGAAGCAGCAGTTCTTTCAAAAGGTCTTTTTTCTTTTTTAATAAACACACACTGCAGTTCCTGATGTTTATAAGAAAATATGAAAAAGATATTATTTTAATATCAGCTAGAGACTCATTAAAAACCCACTGAGATTTCTCCTTCAATCATTTTCATGGCTTCAGGTCACTATTCATTTTTTTTTTTTTCTTTGTTTCAAGTTTCTAAACATGAAGAGATTTCCCATGGGTCAAGTGTTCTTATCAAATTAGGTCTTCTAGCCCAATTACAGATTTGACATGAATGGTAACTATCTATTATAAACTAGAGTTTATAAACTCTAACTACCAGTAGCATTAAATTTTTCTCAGAAAGACACGATTTCTTGCAAACCATATATTAGTTCTTGGTAACAGTCGGATATTCAGTTTACCTTAACAGCCCATGGTAGATCACTTGATGCTGTTCCACTCAGTAGCAAAGGACTATTGGTATCAGTCTAAGGAACAAACAGCGGGAAAAAACCCAAACACATTAAAAGAGACATGATTCTGAATTTGCAAAACCACTCCCTTATTTGAGAAGGTGCTTCTAAAAGCCAGAACTGCATTTTAGTCACTAATACCAAAATTTAGAGTAAAAAATTTAAAATATTTCTTCCATTAAGAACAACATCAGTAGAACAAATACCATATATTTATTTTTTCTTTCAAATTACACATAATTTTATATTAAAATCCCCACTAGAACATGTAGCATCTTATTCCACATGGCTTAATTTTCCCCATTGCCCTACAACTTCACCCTCTGAAGCGTCTGGTATTTATATCAAGCTTTCCTAATTGTTCACTTAAAAGCAGTTCTTGCTAATGAGTTCATATGTTCAATTAAAAGAGAAATCTTACAAATCTTGGTGGAGGAACAGGCAAGTTAAGACTATTCAGGGAAACATCCAATCCATTCTGTGCACATGCTACAAGTCGCAAAGCCACAAAAAATTCCTAAAGGAAAAAAATGAAATTTGGAAGGATTTATTATATGAAAATACTAAAATTTCAGAAGAATTAAGAGCTTTTCTAGTATTGCTATATATTCAAAGGGTTGCAAATGGCTCCAAAGCGGGTCAGAAAGTGAAAGAAAGCAACAGGCAGCAACTGCGGGATTCTTCCATTGAGGCAAAGTTTGTAATTAATTTTCCAAGCATTTGGTAACTTCCAGCCCAGTGCAGTCAGATCTCAGCACTCAGTTCTTCTGTGACAGAACAGTAAAAATTTGAAGTGTAATTCCAGCTGTTTATCTTTGAGGAACTGAGTTGATCCCAAAGATGGTTGATGGAAGGGGAGGAAAACAGAAAAAAGAAGCCCCCAAGAAACCCAAAACTGTTTGGCAGACATTACAGCCTCCTCCTTTTGCCACCATGGGATGAAGCAGTTCCCTCTCCTCAGGCTGTTATTTAAAGAACTATACTCTAAATCAAAGAGCAACACACATTGGAGCTTGTCTGTGGCACCACTGATATGTGAAGTCTGCCTCCACACTGCTCATTGCCACAACCTGGGAAGGACAGCTCCAAACAGAATGTACTAATGTCAAGTCCACCAAACTTAGAGAAATAAGAATTTTGGAGATTTTACTAGAATTTTACTTTCTGCATTGTTTCCTCCAAGATTAAAAAGAAAAAGTCACCTTCTTAGTAAATACAGTACATTAAACCTTAAATTAATTCTCAGCACATTGTACTGCACAGCCCATTTTATGACCTGAAGAGAAGCTGATGAGGCAGCTGAAGGCTATTTCATTTATTGTAGCTTTCACTCAGGTGGGAATTACACAACTAGTTCCAATTAGAAAAATCTGAGGGGAAAATCAGTTGGAAAAACTGCTTGCCTGAACCAGAAATCTTAACTTTTATCTTGTTTTAAGGCTTTCTAATGGTTAGAGTAACCTAATAAATCACATAAATAATCATACCTGTTTGTTCAGGATACCTTTGCCATCGGTATCAGCTAAGTCCCAAATCTAAAACACAAAAATAGTAGAGACAAAGTGTTCACAGCACTGAGAGGAAGCTGGCAAGTTCTCACTCTATTTAACAATGCATTCTTGGAGGAAAGTTCATGTCTTAACTTTCATGATAGCACTTACTTGTGATGACGAATTTAAATATTGTTTTAATTTCCACCACAAGCTACATATATAGTAGAATAAGCAAGGACACTGAAGTTGGAAATTATTGGATAGAACAACATTAGGGAAGATCACGTATCCTGTAGTACCACTAAATATTTTAATTTACACAGGATACTAAGGGAAGCAAGAGACAGGATAATTAAATAATTGTCATTAAATACCTTTCCAAGTACCAAATCTGTCAACCCAGACTTTTTCAAGAAAACAGCTGCATCAGAAGCTAACACTCTTCCAGCATTAGTGGCATCAACCTGGGGAAGAAAAATACCTCCCATGACAAACCAGCTTTTGAATTGATGTCTTTACACAGGCTCTCAAAAAGCTAGCAACAAAGAATGCGCAAGTTAACACAGTCACTTTGAGAACAATCTTCAGGCTTTTTGTAAAACTACCTTTCATTAAAAATCATCTTACATTGAAATTAAGACATTTTGAACCAGCTGCTCCAGATTTAACGTTTATAGGCAGGCTTTGGAAATTGGTATCTTAAACACTGCCGAATTTAACATGCATTATGCATACGTATCTAAGCATCTTTCACACTCTAATATGTTTCACAATGGTCCAGAAAAACACACTTTATCCTAAGACCCAGAGAGAGAAAAATTTTGCTGCATGGACTCAGTTTGGGGCAGAAGCAAGGAAGGTAACCCAAGTCTCTCAAGTCATAAGCCAACATCCCAATACAAGCATAAATCTTACAGGCTGTCAGTGAAACCTTAGATTAATTCCACTTAAAAACTGATAAAAACACACCAATACATATGCAAGCAATCAAGTGTTCACTGCTCTAAGCTTCTAACCATCATTTATGTCTGAATTTCAAGGTCTCCAGTAGTAAGTTTAAAGCACAAGGCCCAAGAATTTCTCAAGCAGATAGGGAAGGTTGTTCACATTAGGCCATCACCTGAACTATCTAATCAGCCCTTTGTAATCACAAGTTTCTCTTCTTTATTCCTGCAAAAAATTTGACTTGTAAGGACAGAAATGTCCCAGAGTTTGATAACATTTCATTGTTCAGCTCTCCATTCATTACTGTTACGGTCTGGAAGAGAAGGCTCTGCTTGAAGATACCTTCACTACCCCAGCAGAAGGAAATACTCCCTAAAGTGAAGCCTATCTACAGAACGAAGAAGTTGGTGACAGTTTTGGCAGACTATCAACCAGCATGCATTTCTCCCTGGATCAACAGGGAGATGATTAAAATAGACAGTTATTACCTAAAAACTTCTCAAGTGGAAAAAGCAAGCAGGAAAACTTGCATCACCTACATGGTGATGTAAAGACAAGGGGAATAGAGGAAAAGCTCCAAATCTTTAAGAGCCTAAAGCAAAAGGATGTTTAAAAGGGCACAGTATGGAGAATAGGACTCAAGGGTATCTTCAGTCAATTCAAACTGTCGCCCTTAATACATCACACAGGAACCTTGAAGATGATGATGCACTGCACCATTTACAGTCTCATAGCTTTGTGTTTAAACAAAGAATATATTCAATATTGTGTTTGGAATGTCAGACCAACTGCCCAAGTTCACAGGTGCAGCACTCACAAGGTGCTCAAAGCAAACAGCTTCCAAAGAGGGGATTAGAACCAGCTGGTGAAAGCCTGGGGAATTTATCATTTGGGAAGAATGCTGCAGCAGATCAAAGCTGTCTGTAGACACTTCTGAAAGGGAACGAAACACTCAGAAAGCAATCCTAAAAGCATCATTTAACATGAAAGCAAAAGCATCTCTTGTTTTCAACATAAGTAGTATGATTTTGATTAGGAGAGGTTTTTTCCTGTAATTGAGGATTCCCTGATAAGGGCAATAAAATTACAAGCACTACAGCCTTGTAGTTAGGCTGCTTCTCAGATTTTTAAAATATGCAATTCAATCTGTATGGGAGAGCTGCTCATCTTATAGGCAAAAACCTGCCACAACACTACATCAAATCAAGTAGTGGAGTCAACCTTGCATGTAAGCACAGAAATCTTGGCATCCACTCAGAAAACCTCCAGCCCAAGACTTCTCTTTCAGGAAAGTCACAAACACCACAGTATCAGCTGTGTTTACTTTTTATCTCCCTACCTCCAACCCAGGAAGGTCACTTTAAGAGATTTAAGCAGGACTCTGATTTAACCCAATATGGATATAGTTGCTTTTTGTACAATTAATTACCTAATTTTAGTAACTTTTTTTTTTTAAAGGGCTGATTTCAATTTCTTTTCAAATTACTGAGTCTTGAATGTTGGGATAGGGGTACTTATATTTGAATATTGCACTGAGGAGATTGCTGGTGTTTGTCAGTTAAACACCTACTTGGCAGAGATTTTTCCCTGATACGCAAAAATTAGTTTTCAAAGCTGTATCAGCCAATAACTTCCTTGATGCACCCTGTCTTTCGTAGGGCCAGAAATTATTAAAAGTTACAAACAAACACCTGATGTCATTAGGTCACAAGGTTACAGTGAGCAGTACTTCAGGTCAGGATTCATGGAGAATTCAGCAGCAGCTCAGGTGCACTGCTTTCCTGCCACACTGCATCATGTGGTTAAGTAACTTCCTACTGCTTTCTGACATGTATTTAAATTCATCCTTTAACCTCACGCTGTTTTGGGAGTCAGTCTAGAAAAGGTTAAAGAGAAAAATAATTATTTGAAAGAAAAGTGTCCCTACTGAGAGGTTGAGATACTAATCTCATTCTAAGTACAAAGGCCAGGATTTGCACCCACTGCACAACACATTATGCCAGATGAATTACTTGAAGTTTGTGACTGAGCTGGAAGTATACTCAGCATCAGAGCTATTTCAGGTGAGAAATTTATTCTCACCTTGCATGGAATGCTCTGAAGTACTTCTGGTATTTACTGAGGAATAACTCCACTCTACCAGCACCATAGGACAGAGTGGGAAATGTCTTTCTAACATTTCTGTTCTGAAAGTTGACATCTCCTCATCTGAGGAAGGAAAGGCAAAAGTTCTCTAGTGCAACCGTAAGTCTTCAGACACAGTACATTCGAAGCTACTCTTCAGGATAAATGCAGCAAAGAGTTCAGCTGAGCAAGTCAGAAAATTAATCCTCTGGAAAAAAAATCCATCGGCACAACTTCACTAACATCACGTTTAAGGAATCCCCATTCCTGTACACTGCTGAGGCTGCTGGACAACAAATAGCGCTCCAGTTTCACCAGGCTATCTATTCCAACAAATGGAAGATGCTAAGTGACTTAGGAACCAGGATCACATTTGAGCTTCAATTCAGTTTCTTTATCCAACTTTTTGCTTCACACTTCAGTGGTTGAACAACTGCAGCCGGGAGGAAGAGACAGACAGGCACATGGCAAAGAGTCAGAAGCACTGACTGGGAAACCTAATGTGCAAAACAATTAGTTCCTTGCCTTTTCCTGTGCCCTTACAATGATCATCTTATAATGATATGAGATTCTCCTAAGCTTTTAATCCAATGCCTAGAGATAAATACACAGTGGATTTGTCCGTCAGACTGAAGGAAAACTTTGTCAGGGTGATACAATCTCCTTCAGCCACCAGGAGCCACCTGAACTTAGAGTGAGGTAAAGTCTCTCTTCCTGTTTAGCAATGTCAAATCTGCTACTCTACTGTAGTGCAGAAAAGCCCTAATTAAAGTACAATGAAAAGCTCAAACTTTTCAGGCATCATAGGCTTTAACTGCTGTTTTACGTACTTGGTAATGCAACTAATCCTCTAAACACAATCCAAAAATAGAGCATGGACAGAAATCATGGTCTTGTCTCTTCCCCAACAGACAAGCTTACATTCTGATGCTGACACCCAAGAGAAGTTCCTAAATAAAGAGGTCATATACACCATATCCTGCCACAGAACAAACAGACAGGAGCATTACCAGTTGCACAAAGTAAAAAAAAAAAAACTTCCTATAAGCTTGTTTTTTTACAGGGTTCATTGATTACTCATCAGATCTATTGAAAAACCCACCTATTTTTAATTGTTTTATACAGTCATGTAGTTCACATTTCCTTGAAATTTTTAATATCATATTTGTACAATAAAGTATGTTACACACATGATAAAAAATATTGCTATTATAAAGTCGGTGAAACAGCTGGGGGTTTTTTTTAGTGTATTTATAGGAATTAAGACAACTTAGTATTGCTGGGCCAAAATATAAAAGACAGGTGATAAATAAAATTCATATTATATTTTATTTCTATATTTTTTTTATATTTCCATTACAAAGCCAAAATATTTGTATCTGTTGAGTGAAGCTGCAAGAATGACAGGCATTCTTTTCACATTCGGTGACCTATCCAAATTTCACTCCTTACAACATCCTATAAGCACCTCTGGGGATACTCCAAGACAGATGCAAGTCTTACATGATGCTGCACTACAAAAACAAGAAATTCAGCTTCACTTGGAAAAAGGAACAAAGAACATTATCAGCACAGCACTTCCAGAATTCGCTCCACTCCAAGAGCTCACAGTCTGTTAGAACTGTAAAGTGGTGTATGTCATAACACCTGGCAGTTCCCTGGCAAATGGGATAAGTCATCTTACAACCAATATTAAATTTATACCAGTATAGCTCAGGCCTAAGTTAGTTACTATAAAATTGTATTTTAAAGCAGAATAGCGTTCCTTGAACTTTTACTGTTCACACACTGTTGGCCAGCCTGAGTGCATAGCAAAAGAATATCAACTCTTTAAAATCAAAATGAGGTTTGTTCCCTCAACCAGAACATACATACCTGTCGATAGAATTTCTCATACACAGGATTTGCACTCGATAGCTGTAAAAGAGATGAGAGAGAAAATTAACCCTGAAGATCCACATTTCAACTCCCCTCTCCCTGGGCAAATAAAGACATAAAACACTTTCTATTGGTCTTCAAAGAAGCTTTAAAGGTTTTATATAATTCTCTCTATTCTGTAAAATGATGAGGACTACCACAGCTCTTCATGCTGCAACTTTCAGAAGACTGACTTCTTGCTTTGCAGTGACACCAGCCCAGCTCAGATTACCATCACAGGGTCACCAGGTGAGGCTCTGTGAAACAGGAACTCTTGGGCAACATCGCCCACGGGCAAAAGCAGAAACCTGAAACGACTCAGGCTAGGAAGTGCTCTCTAATATTAGAGTACAATAATTTTATTTTGCTCTCCATTGCATCATTCTTTAGAATTTAGTGTCATATGCAACCAGTCGGTAAAATTTTCAGTTATCCAAAATAAACCCTGGATTTAAATCCACAGCAACAGTCCCACAGCAAAAGACAGAAATATTTTTACTTTGGTTTTTGTAACGTCAACCCTTGTCAGGGACAAACTCTGCCTGCATTCCACCGCCATCCACCAGGCATTCAGTGCTCACCTAAACTTAAGTGGACAAGCATAACGCAGCTTCTTTGGAAAAGTCTCTTTCCTTAGGAATTTATTTTTAAATCATTCCTAGAAACTCTAAAAAAGCCTAAAGCCTGAAACAATGCAAACCCACACATCCTGGCCTACACCAAATACCCTTGCCCAGGGGATTCCCAAGAAATGAAGCGTTAGGGTTACCTCTCTTCCCCAACATAAAACCAGGCACAAAATCAGATACTATTTTCATGAAGTGCATGTTGCCTAAACCACAGCTGCACGACTGGGTGCATTTATGCAGAGAATAACCCTAGAATTACCACAATGTGTTGCCCTGACAAAGTCTGTGTGAACAACTGAGCATAATACAAGTTAATTACACAATATACACTAAAAAAGCCCAAAGCACATAACTTCCAACATATAAAAACAGAGTTCTCCCTCTTAAGAGGAATATGATCTCAAACCTCGGATTCACAGACCTTTGTACAAACTGAATCTAACAAAGTAGCTTCTAGAGATTTAAAATTTAGAAGTTTGAAGTGAAATATAGAAACCAACAGTACTGTAGATGTTGTGAATCATATAGCTGTAAAAAGCTACTACAGTCTGTATAAATGGTGACAGCTTACATAAAACCACATACATTTTCCTACAGCAACAGCAAATACAGTTGCTCTTTTGGCTAAGTACTTATAGCTTCAGAGGTGTTCAAAGATTATTACGAGAGGAAGTTTGGTAGAAATCAGAGGTGTAGTGCAATGCTGATCAACTACAGAATGTGTGCAGCATCACCAGAACATCCTGAAAGACAAACTATACTGGAGAGCTAGAAATAGCAGGAGAGCTTCCATTCGGACCTTGATATCTGCTTATTCAGCAAGCACACTGCTCCAGAGACATTCAGTTTCTGATTTTCTGGGGGGTTTTTTGTTTGGTTTTTGGGTTTTTCTTTTTGGTTGGCAGGGAGGGAGCTCAGAGTGTGACAACAGGGACACACAACTGGTGAGGTTTTATTTGTTTACTGGAGGGTGGGTGGGGAATACCTCTCGCATAGGCAGACAAGAAAAATTACATATGCTGGGAAACCATCATTGGTATTCACTGCAATAACTCAATTTTTATAGCTTAACCTTGCTCTGACTTTGCCCTGGTACCCAAAGACTTTTATTATTTCAGCCAACAACTAAGCATGCATTTACACAGCCCTTAAAATAGCCCGACAAAATATTTTCAAGTTTTGACAGCCCTCAGACTACCAGAACACCAATACAACAAACAACTCTCAACTGCTCTTTAGCACTCCAAAGCATGCTGTATTTTCTCACCTAAACCTCCCATGCTGTAATTACCAACCAACTACACTTTGCACAGCAATCTAGAGGGGTAGTTCTCCTAAACATTCAGGTATTTGACTAAGTACTATTCGTTAGAATGTAAAAGTCTAGGCACAAAATTAAAGCTCTGAGCAGAAAACTAGAACAGTGCTGGCCAGTCCACACACTGGAACCACCAATTCTTGTGCATCATCCCTCTTGCCCAATATCACCCTTTGTTCAGCCAAATGTTTCATTATTACAGCCAAACTGATCACTGTCACTCCTGGACAGGAAACATTGTGTTGAAGTCCTGCAATGAAAGCATTAAGTGCGAAATAATTTTTTCACTCAGTACTTCAGAGTATGAGCCAATAATTCTTCTTTATTTCATTAGTGTTTCCAATATTAACGTCAGTCTCACTGCAGTAACTGGAATTTCCTGTGATGCTGCATAGAAAAAGAGTAGTAAAAAGGTTTCTCAGACTATTTTACTAGTAACAGACTTGTTTTTCCTTCAGAACACACCTCACAATAAATCAACAGATGCAAACATAGTCTAATATATTCTTCTGGGATAAGAAGAAAAATATTGTTCAACACTTTTCCTAGAATTTACCTGGCAGGATTCTTATTATGGGGTTTGTAACAACCAATGGCAGCATAAATTCAAGTTGTTTTAAATGCAAAAAGGAGGGAGGGAGAAAAGGTCAGATTCCACAGCGTACAAAAATAGCAAGACATTATTATGGCTCCATTTCAAAGCTGATCACTTCATAAGGGTAACGTGTGTTTTAGTAATTACAACCTTTGATACAAACCTGTGAACTTTAGAGTGTAAGCTAGGAAATAAAAAACACCTTCAGGGACACCCTTCTTTTTCATCTTCTGTTGTCAACCAAGCCTTTCTATCCCCATGTTTTCATCCCGCTGGCACACTTGCATTTAGCTGTAATAAGATATTATTACCACTCTGTCCACCCCATCCAGCCACAACCTTCCTTCCACAGAAAGGTTTAAAAACAAACAGACAAACAGAAGTTTTCCACTGAGAAAAACAAGAAGAACTTTCCCTTCCAACCCCAATGAGACAGATTGGGAGAAACAAACTCTTCCGTCTTGATTAAAATCCAAAATACAGTATTCTATCTTGATGGAAAGCTCTACGAGTCTTTTTAAGAGTTTCCAGGACAAACATTGCAATCTGGCCATAAATGTTTTTCATGTAGTCAGCTAGCCAAAAAACAGGTAAGTTCAAGGCAAGTTGGTTTCCTCACAATGCCCTTTCCAACGTCATGGTAAAGCCTTCTACCACTTCCAATTATATAACCAAGAACATCGTCTACAGCAATAACAAAGGCAAAAATTAGAAAATATTTACTAAAAATTTATATACAAATATTCCTAAGTACTTAAAAATTCAGCACTTTCCTTCCCATTGAACAGCTGAAGCATGAACAAGGACTGCTGTCTTATCTCTGCAGAGATGTCTGTCACTGCATAATTAGAAACGGTTCCATTTAATTTTCAAATTGCTGCAGAAGATCTCCACCATCTTCTAATCAGTACTGAACAAAGCCTGTATGACATGAAAGAGGAGCTCCACTGCCTTTTCAGACGCAGCCACTCTCCAACATGGTGGATGCAATACCAATCAGAAAAAAATAAGTTCTATCTATTTCAGGAGCAGTCAGCCTCCTCTACGTGCAGGTTTAAGCACACACATCCTTCATCTTTCATGCAGGACAGAAAGAGGAATAACAGGTCCCTCATTCAACTAAAAAGAATAAACTAAGATCTTAATTTGATCATTTTGATGATTCCTTAAAAAAAAAATCAGAATTTTGCCAGAGACCTCAAAATCTTTGGCTCTACATTATACATAACATGTACATTACTATGTGGGCACCATTCATACAGCAAGTATTTAGATCCTGTGTATTCCAGTAATAAGACGTTAATCCTGGCAATGTGTGCATGAGACAGGAATCCACCCAGCTCAGCCTCAGCTGTAATACTCCATGTTTCCTTTCAACAACACAGCACAGCATTCTGGACTCTGCCACACAACACTGAACTTTAAAATGAGACTTGCAGCTAATTAGGATACAAATGGGTACTACATGACTTTGTCCTGCCTACCAAAGCATCTCATGATGACTTTAAGACAACTACCACATTTCTCACAAAATGCATTTCATGACACCAGGAAGACAAACACAAAAAGTTATCTTCCTGTTCTCCCAGTATCTTCTTTACAGTCCTTCCCCGAACTGTGAGCTTCCCCCTCAATCACACATGGGCAGTTTTTCAGAATAAACCACAAGTTCAATTTTCAAGAGCAACAAGAAGTTTTTGAATGTCTGTATCAGATCACCTTTCAACAACCATCTCTTCCCCACTCTCAACATGCATTTTCTGCATCTTCAGTTTTCTGTTCTTCCTCCCTAAATTCCTCACATTGAAACAGGCCAGAGACCACTGTTGGAAAGTCAAAAAATAGAACTCTTTATATTGCTTCCAGCTTAATTTGACTTTTCCAACAGCAAATGACAATCTGTGAGATAGGACAGTTCCTCCTCATTGCTGGTGCTTGCTTGTTTCCAAACTAAAGGCAACCACAACAAAACATTCACGTGGCAGAAGTTCCCTTAGAAGTTCCACGTTAAATTCACAGTCATGCTCAGACCATTACACTCCCCAAGCACGTGCAAGTGGCAACAAGATGTTGCAAAATGGGTTCAAAATGGGGAGATAAAAGATATTTCAGATTACTAATAAATTGGGAGAGAGGAGGGGGAGATAATCCCCTTCAGTCTGCAACCCTGGTTCAAGCATACTCGGTGTAATAAATTTCACTACAGCTACACGATCCTGAAGCATTTTTACTAATCAGCCAACAGAATACAATTAGCACCAAAAGGTTTCAAATTAGTGAAATTACAGCTTTGCTATTCAAATAAAGGATGTGCAGCCCTCTCAGACACTGCAGCTGCTAAGTCATGTGAAAATACCCTCGTCTCATTTGGAAAGACCCAACGTCCCAGCCCTGCTAAAGCACTGTCAAACCAAACACAGGAAAGGGAACAGAAAATCAGACATAACTGTGAGCCTTAGTGCAGGTGAACGTTCCTCTTACTCTCTGTCTGTGATGTACAGCAGAACATACTGCTCTGCACACTTTTACTGCTGGTGTCAGTAACTGATCTCAGTACAGCCATCACTGCACTCCCCACCCCCAAGCTGGCATTTTCACTTCCTCTTGCTCATCTCCACAGATTCAGGACACTTCACCATTTGTTAGGACTTTCCACAACCCTGAAATTCCACAAGTTAAAACCTATGTTGAAAAAAATTATCTTTAGGCTTGCTCGACTTTCTAAGTCTTATGCAATGCAAGAAGTAAAAAAATAAACAAACCAAAAAAAGAAACCCCTACACAAATGGTCAACACACAGAAATAGCTTCCTCAGTTTAACCACTGATGTAAGCTGCAGTCACAATGGTTTTAAGGATACTGCCGATTTTTCTGCTTCTGTCAACATTATCACATTTGTATTTAGTCCCTCTTCCATGTGACCAAAAAAGTAAATAAATTCTACAATGAAAGGATTACACAGCCTGTAAGCAATAATGTCTTGCTGTAGAACACACCAGACAGACACTCCGCTCCTCTCCCCAAAACGAGAGCCAGAACATCCCATGCTTTTAGATCAGCAGAATGAAGGCTGCTGCTCTGTGAAAACTTCTGTCCTCTTCAGGAAGCAGATGTTTTAAATTTCTTTCTTTGGTTTGAAGACTATTGAAAAAGACTCAGACAAGGCTAACTTGCAATTTTAATATTAAAGCAAGCTCTCACAAAACATACTATACTTCGTAACTCTGTACCTTTAGACCCTTAAAGACATAATTTTCTCCACATATTTGAAGCTCACATTTTCACTGAACTATCTTCCTTTCTTTCCTTGAAGTGGTTGATAATATTCTCAAAAGTCAACTACATAAGTGAGTAACTGTAAATTGAGCAGCCTTGCCGTCAACTTCCATGTCCTTAAGCAATTCATGCTTATGTACCAGCTTTACTTTCTGTAAATGCCACAACTGATTCTCAGATTGAAGTATCCCAAGGCAGGACGGTGCACCAACAGGCCTGCCTCAGGCTTATGTCAGGTAAGAGTGAAAATTTCTCATGTCACTGCTAAATGAAATTAAAAAGTATCAAAAAGTGCAGTTCATTAGCTATCGCAGCTCTAGGAAATAAGACAGAGACCTAACGGTATAGAATAACCTGCGTGAAGCTATTCTATTACCGTGGGGGAAAAAAAATACAATCAACAAAGATTGAGGTGATGTGAGATTACCCGAGTACGAAATGCTGCCAAGAGCCTCCAAATTTTAGGGCCATCACCTGCAAAGCTCTTCACCGTGAGACACCTGTGCCGGCAGTACGTGACAGTGGTGTCCCCACACCAAAAACACGGTAAAATGACTTCCAAGGAGCTTCTCAGGAGACGTGTTTCTGTGACTACAAGGAACGAGGCTCTCCATGCCGGGCTGACCTGCCCACGTCCCCGCTGCCCCCGGAGAGCCCCCGGTGCCGGTGTGCGGGGAGGGCAGCGCGGCGGCCGCGGGGCTGCCCCGGGGGCGGGCAGGGACACGGGCTCGGGCACCTCAGCCCGGCGCTATCGCCTTCGAGCACCGCCCGCGCTCGGGGTTCGCGGGACGGGCTCTCTGCGCTCCCACCCAGCGCCCCGTGTCCTACAGAGACAAAAGACGGACCGCGGCCGCCGCAGCCCCGCGCTGTGCCCGCCCAGGGCCGCTCCCGCCCGGGTCCCCCTATTCCAGGGCACAGGCACCTGCGGCAGGGCGGCACTTCGCTCCCCGCCCGGGTCGCGGCTCGGGGCTGCCCGCCCGCCGCCCCTCGCTAGCCTTCTCCCTCCCTCTCCCACACACGGACACACCCCCGCC
>VZRE01012153.1:581134-601466 GCA_013396775.1 Cephalopterus ornatus
GGTACCTGTGCCAGGGAGAGGCGCGCGGCCATGCTGTTCCATCCCCCCGGCCGGGCCGCAGGAAGGACGCGCCGCGGCCCCGCCACTCGCCGCTCAACTTCGGCAACTTCCCCAGCCGGCCCCGGGCAAATCCCGGCACCGGATCCTTGCCCGCCCGCCGGACGGAGCCGGAGCCTCCCCCGCCGGCTCCCGGCGGCGCGGCCGCCAGCAAAACCGGGCGCGGAGCACGGGCGCTGGAGCCGGAGCCCGCTCGAGGCGGCTGCAGCGAAAACCCGGAGCCGGAACACTCGGCCTCGTACGGCCGCCAACACCCCTGCTCCTGGCCTGCCCTTACCTTCCCTGTTGGCCCTGCTTCTGCTGGGGATGCTTCCAGCATGTTGAACGGTTACAGTTCTCCACTCTAGTCATGACACAGGTGGGGGAAGTCCCAAAACAGGAGGTGCACCAGGTCTGGGCTTGGTTGCAAAAGGTTTGGGCACAGGGCCCAGGAGGAAGCAGCGCGTGAGCCCAGCAGGATGTCCTGACCCGATGCACCCTCTCCTGGCTCTCCAGCAGCAAGGAGTAGCCCTGGGCTCAGCCTCCTGCCTCCCTCCACTCACTGGAAATTAGATGCCCGCCCAGGCAACTCTTGGTTGTATATGTCCTTCTCCTGATTGTTTGTACTCAGGGGAACAGTAGGTCTGCTGGGAGGGGGAAACCAGAAGAAAGGGAAGAGCTATCCTTATGACAGGAGAGACTGAGACAACATAGGCAGCAAGAGAACGAGGAGCAAGCTGCAGTGGAGAGCAAACTGCACCATGTTCTCCAAACCCGTGAGAAACAATGGTATATGGACTGGCTGAAAGCAATACTCGTGTCACCACTTATTCTCCTGCTCCTCCTGTACCTGCTCACTCCCACACACTGGATATTTAGCTCCTACTCTTGAGCTCTGCCCTACCACAGCACACACCAGTCACCGAGGGCGGAAAGAAAATGTTCCTATTTTTATACTTCACCCTAAGATGGGTTAGGCAGAAATTTAAACTTGAAATACCCATTAGGAACAATCAGAGGAAATCACCTGAAGTCATACTTGATGATTGGAAAGGTTTCCCAACATGCTTTGTTTTCTTTCTCTATTCTAAATTCTCTACCACCACTTTTTTTTTTATTTCCTCCTCGGCTCAGTTGCATGCTCATGCTCCACCTCTGCATCCCGTCATTCCTCAGCTGGCAGTCATCCTGAGCTGCTAGTGCTCATCATCTGTCATGAAAAATGTGGAATTCCTCCTTCCCACCTACTCCCTAATAAAGATTTTATGGAAGTTCTGCTTTACCGACCTGCTTCTCAGTCATTTTTTCAGCAAGAAAAAGAAGACATGGAGGGAAGAACATAAAGAGCAAACAGAATAGACATAAAAATATTCACACAATTCTTCACATACCCACTGTCACACCTCTACTCCCCCTAACACTTATTCTCTCCTAAGCAAAATCCCTAGAAAACAGCATAGGCTTTTATAATTCCAGGTTGATATTTTTCTTCTTTGATTAAAATAGAAATACTATCCCACAATAATTAATACCTGGGAATTAAACTGGCAGATTGTAAAACTATAGCTATGTCTCCTGGGGACAGCAGTGTTTGAGGCCATCAGTATTTGGGAGGGGGCCCCTTGGTAGGGATTTGGAGGTCCAGGGTTTCTGTCAGCTCCCATGATCTCATGTGTGTGCCCTTTGCTCTGGCAGTTGTTTTCTCAGCCTCTCAGTCTCCTCTCCTGGACGAGGAGAACGGCTACGGCTTGGCAGGGACTGGTGGCCTCTCAGGAGAGAGGTTACACCCAGGCTGATGTGTTCTCACTGCAAACAGAGGGAAAATGCAAAACAGGGACCTAGGACCTGGCTCTGGAGTTAGAGGCTTGATGTGGAGAGCTGCTGTGAGCAGGGTTTTGTGGGCAGGCTCTCTGGCTGAGCCGATGTGTTCTTGCCGCTGTTCCCTTTCTGTCTGCTGGGTATTGCATCAAGTGTTTCCCATCCAATCCAGGACTAGACCCTCAGCTGCAGCGAGGCTCTGGAATAAGGGTGCTCTGGCCTAATGAACGCTCCCGAGGGCCTGACCTTCCTGGAGCCTCTGGGTTAGAAAATACACACAACAACAAAACCCACCATTTTGTCCCTCAAACTGTGAAGTGTGCAGCTCTCTGCTCCAGAGAGCCTTTCCATACTGCTGTGGAGCTCTACTGAGCAGAAGCAGCAGCTGCACTTGCAGCTTAGGAACTTTAGCAGGCAGTGCCAGGTATGTGGTTACGTACCTTCACCCTGGCAGTGCCTACACTTGGCTCCTCTGAGAGACAGGTGGACTTTCAATCATCATCCATGACCACTCTGTCCACAGTCAGAGGGCAAGAATAACTCATGATAACCACTGTGGCCTCTGCAAATTAAAATAATAATGAGTTTCGTACAATCAATGTTGAATTAGTGTGCTCATGTTGTTGTTGATCATTCTGTGCATCTCACAGACAAATTGTCCTGGATGCCTCCAACCATCTGAGTTAAAACAACAAGCTCAGAGCCTCAGATATCTCTGTAACAACCACAACAGCAACTTGTCAGCCTCTGGACAATAAATGATTGTACTGCAGGTTTGTACAAATCTACAACAGCTCCCAGAAGGAAACAGCTCTCTGCTCCTAAGCTGGAGTAGAAATGTCATCGCCTGACATTGGGTCATAAAACTGGACTTCATATTTATTTTCTGTCAAAAGAAAAATTATGGCCACTAAAAACTGTTGGCAGGTTTGCAAAACAGTGCCCTACAACTGCCTTTCTGGTTTAGCCATGAGCAGCTCACCAGGGCTTGGCTAGGGCAGAAGATCTCCTGAACTCTGGAATTGGGGGACTTTCCAACTGTACCTCTCCTGCATTTGCTCCTCAGTGGAAATCCCATTTTTCTGTCTCTCCCTTACAGACCCCACAAATATTGACCTTTCGCAATATCTTCTGCAGTGAATATTGTGTAAGGAGTGGTAGGATTCTGTGCTGGGTTTTCGGGAAAGCTTGTTAAGAATATAAGAAAGTCAAAAGGTCAACGAAGTGTGAGAACTTAAAGTAACAGTTTCATTTTATATCTTTTCACTTCAACACGAATACTCTTGCAGGAAATGTGTCTATCTGTAATTTGCTCTGTAATAACTGCTATATGTTGATTTTTTTGTCATAAGATCCTCTATTACAGGACACTTGATACCAAAAGGATATGGAGAACAGTATTAGCCTGCTAATATTTGTAAGTATAATAGGATTTTCTATGATTCTAAGCACCGACATTTTGACAAATGGGTACCAGATCTCAGTGATTTTTATCGATTCTTTGGAAGTACAATGCATGAGGTTATGTCTACACTGGACAGAGAAGTGACTGCTAACAAATCAAACCCAGCCAAATGACTAGTGAAGGCTGGGCCTTGCAGCAGTGCAGTGAGCACAGCAGCAGCATAACCATTTGGGTACAAATCCCCACTGTAAGACACTCTGTAAGAGGATAAAGCAACTTGTTCTGGTGCAGTTGAATTTGAAACCTGTGCTGCAGCAAGACAGTATAGAAAGGCCTTACATCAGTCAGAGTCAGCCACTAATGACCTCTGTGTTTTATAAATCTCTTGTGATCACCAAATATATTTGCTAGTAAAGCAAACACACGTAAAAGCATTTTAATCATATCCACTGGTTTCCCTGGAAAAGTGTCCATCCCTTCCTTTCTTATAGCCTTGTTTACCCTGTGGACGAGCACACAGGAAGCCCAAAACATCACACAGGAATTTAGTATGACTGGTTCTGCTCGTTCTAGGAAAAGTGTTCCTACAACCCATGAGCACTGGAGGCTGAGAGGAATGACTCACTCCTCCTGCCTCCTGCATACCTGAGCATGGAATGACGTACCCGGCCCTTTGGAATTCCAGGGCAAAGCAGATTAGTAGCTCCAGCATTGCATATACAGATTCAAAGATCTAAAGGTCAGAAGGATTAAACCATTTTGAGTTTTCCAGAACTAAAGGAACCATGTGCACGAACACACAAAATCCTGGCCTAAAAAAGAGCCACTGTTCTATTCTATGGTCAAAGAACACAATACAAGGGAACCTGCTCATAGGTAAACAGAGACTGTCTTACATTGCACAGGGTTCAGAGAGCCCAGCAACACCCATCCTCCTGATCCCAAACAGCATTTTCCCACACCTGGATTGTTGAGAGATCCCTCCTGAGAGATGAGGAAGATCATCATACAAAACTTTGATGACCTTTGGACTGAAGGCACCTTTTATCAGAAATCTCAGGGTACTTTCCAGGAGTAGTGGCACAGCTGGTTTAGGAAGTCACGACTGCAGGCGTGCCTTTAACTAGAAATCACTCCAGGATATGCTTTATGTGCTCTTTACATTTTATGCAGCTGCAAGTTTTCTAGACAGGGGGTGACAGATAGGCTGGTACATTTTAAGGCCACAAAAGAACATTACAATCATACAGCCTGCCTCTGTCTGACCTTCCTTCCATAGAGATCTGTTAATTTAAGGAGGTTTTTTTGCATGAAACCTGTAATGTGTGAGTCCTACAGTGTATCTTCTAGGAGGATGTCTTAGTTACTATAGTATGTACAGTGATCATTATGAAAACTGTAGAAGAACGATCTGCTAATTCCTCTTGTGCTGTGCTCTTGGCTTCTTAAGGTGGTTTGCAGACTTCCAAAGTTTTAGCTGCCTTGAAAGTATTTAAAAGTGGGTTGTGGGATGATCAAATTTATACAAAACTGTAACAGTATTAAAGAAGCACAAATTAGGATATTAAGGTAACTGCATATTTCTTCACCTCTAAAGTGTTTCAGTTCAGATGTTCAGAAATACTTGAATATATCTGAATTTAACTTCTTCATCTGGCAGAAACAGAGCACAGTATGGAATAATTGTACCTCTTTGTTTATGTAAAATGATGTCATTTATACTGCAAATATTCAGAATCCCAAAGGCTAAAATTATTTTTGAACTGTGATAATCAGAACAATCTTGAATTTTTATTAAGAGATTGGAATGTTAGAGTTGAAAATAACCTGAGAAGGGCTTGAGAGAATCTCTTCAAAAGAATTACATTTAATGGAAGAGATGGCAAATCTAAAATGCAGCAGTACAGACCTATCTATGCCATTTTAAAACATGCACAATTTATCTTTTCATTAAGACTGTAAGCATATTTTCTCAACCTAATTTATATGAGCCAATTTCATGGGGCTACACCTCATGCTGCAAAAGAATAAGAGAAAATGTTGATATACACAAGAGGTCAGTTTGACTTCTAGGTAATGAGCTGGATGACAGATGGCAGAGTGGCATTTTTAATTCAAGACCATATTTGAAACCAGAAAAATCTTCAATAGGCATTAATTAGACATGATGTCCAGCTAATGTAGCAGTTGGAGATTTCACTGCTCCTTGAACAGCTTAATACATGTTCTGACAGAAACAGAACAAGCAATATCACTGCTGAAACAGCATCAGTCTTCATTATAAATTAAACACATCAATATTGTAGTGTGTGCTGTATATTAAACGAAAATGAGGGTTTACAAAGTAGCAGGCAGGAAGGCTCCTGCTAGCAGTTTCTTCTGCTCCCTGTTTCTGTAGACATGTTGTCTATACTATAAATCCAGGGAATGTATGGCTTGCCTTTCTGAAACAATTATAAGATTATTATGTTTTAAGTAAATAGAAAATAATAAAAAATATAATCCACATACTGAATTCCCAACATTCCCCTAACCTAGAACTAGCTCACTCTGCACTTCGTAAAGATCATTAATAAATTTCAGAATTTTAAGATACAAGAAGTAATTAGGTAAAAGAGCATACTATTGACCATTGGATAATTCTTCTTTTCATGAAATTGTTTGTCTGTAAGACAAACTCATGACTGTTTTTGACATGATGTCATTTTTATGGCATTACTGTAAATCTTGATACTAGCAGATGTTTCTTATTGAGACTTTCCTTTTCTGTCCTCCTAATTATTTTTATCTTCTTATATATTCTTACCTTCTCAATTTTCTTTCATATTCATCTAGTCTTAATTACAATCATAACAATGCAAATGGTTTATGAAATACTAAAATAAAATAACACTGATGCAATAATGTTGGTCCTAAGACAAAAAAATAACAACTATCCCAAATCACAGCAGCCCAGTTTTCCAGCTGAGCAACAATTCAGGCCTTACCAGCAAAACACACATTCAAGACAACACAATATTTGTGTTTAATTTTACACTAGTAGTTAAAAATTTTTCTAAACTTAAATCGTAGAAAGGAGACTGCAGGTTGCACTTTGTGAAATCTATCAAATACCACATTGCAATGTTCTTTCTGCAGACTCAGTGTGAGTCTGTAGGAATCTCCACAGACACTCCTGCTGCACTTCCCCTTCTCAGAACCACAATCCTGCTGTATGTCCATAAACGAGAAACCAGCATGTGGATTATTTTTGATTTACAGCTCTGTAGCAGGGAGAAGAATCTCTTTTGTTACTTGGCCAACTATTGCACAACATCAGCAGGCAAAATGTTCCTTTAAGTGCAAAACATATAATCCCACTGGTGTCAACATGTAAGAGTAAGGAATGTTGCCTTAAAATCTCTCTTTGTTTTTTGGACTACTGAGTAATTGATGTTGATGCAATTATATTTTTCATCCTTTTACATCAGTTTGGTTCTATGAATAATGGAATGTAACTTGACTGATGAGATAGCATCTAAAATATTTTCCTTTAAGAAAAATGTTTTAAACACATAAATATGACTGCTAAATATCAAAGACTGAATATTCTCTTATTGCTGTAAAGCATGAGTGCAGTAAATAGTTCACAATTCAACATATGTTCTCATTTGGTTAAACACACAATGCAATTGAAATACAAAATATCCTTAAACATGAGCAAATTATTTGCTTAATGACTGATTTTTTTGTTTAGTTGGTTTTGTTTGGATTTTTTAAGATTGAGTTGCTGAAGTAATGCAGCAGTGATTCAGCCTTAATGGAATAGTTTAAGGTGTGCACGTGTCTGGTCAGACACAAAAAGGCATTAATGGAATTTGAACTCCACCAGCTGACAAGGACTTGCTCACCTCTGTGTCACCTTATGTTCCTGTCCTGTTATCTGTAATAAAAGACATTTCAAAGAGATATAGCTATAGAACAGCTACAGCTATGAAAGTCTAGTGGCCATGCATAAAGAAAGTTTCTTTAGGTGAGTTTTAGCAGCACTTTAAAAAGGCATGGAAAATACTTCCAGTGTAATAATCACTGTGAGTGTGAAAACTACATGATGTTCACAACTGTTTTTCGATCAAACTTGCTCAGTTTACAAATAAAATTACATTTAAATATCTTCTGGTCTTAAAAATGCACCACAGAATCTGACAGACTCTGTTAACTCCCGCTGTTATTGGTAATATTAATTTAAATAAGATGCACAAAGTTGAGAAGCAATTGAAGAATGTATGGCTATCTACACCAGATTACCAAAATTATTGATGATGATGCACAAGTATCAAACCACCCAGATTTTTCAGATGCCCATACCAGTTTAATTTCTCAAATCAGTTCAATGACAAACAAATTTGACCTTCTTTAGAAGGACAACCCCCCCAAGGTGCTCACGTGATGAATAGATATGAGGTATAAAAATGACACAAATAACAATGAGATCCAAAGGAGATAAGTATTGAGGTTTTAGGTATAAGACAGAGGAAGAAGCCATATAAACAACATAAGGTTGGATAGCTGGATGAGTTTTGCACAAATGGAGGATGTATTCTTCCTAAAAGAATCTCCCTGATTCAAAAGGCATTCAAATTACATCCAAAAGTGAAACATTCTTTATTGTCCATCTCTTCCTGTTTACTGAAGATATAGAATTTGTTCATGTTTAAATCAAGTTTAACCCAATGATTTTCCTTACAGAAATATCTGTAAAAAATAATTTCATTAATTTCTGTCTCCTTTCCTTGTGATAGTATTTCTGATGGTAAATTACATACATACAGATGAGCATGAGAAAAAAAATACTCCAAATTCATCAGTAGAGCTACTTAATTAACTGTAAAATTAATATATAGATGAGTTTCTTAATTTAACTCAACTCAATTCTTCTAAGCAGGGAATAAATCTCAGACTAAAAATTAGCTGTGGGTCTCCCACACAGGACTACAGAACAAATCCATTAGCTAGATGGCACAATTGCCAGCCCAAAAAATACAAACCATACAGGCACCTTGTGGAGATCAAGGTGAAGAAAACCCATATTGTTGTATTTATAAATACAGGTATCTAGTTACTAATTAAAAGAATGTAACAAAAGATCTTGGGCAAGGGTGTGTGAAGGTTTCCTGTGTGTTTTAACTCTATTTAACTTGTGCATTGGACAACAAATTGGAGCAGATCCTACAGTCAGGAGTTTTCTTTGCCAGTGAGGCTTGAAAGGGGAAAAGTACTCAAAGATTGCTTTAGGACATGGATGAGGAAACTTCTGATCAAAGACTCTGACAGAAGCTTGGACTGCTTCCTTGGGTTTCTAAAGCACTTCATGGATATGTTTCCAATCAGGTAACTGGAAATTACTGTATTTTTAATCTAATTCCTACTTCAAGAAATGTGGTAGAGGCAGGACAGGCGGCTTGGCCCATATAACAACTGGCACAGAGGAAAGCATCCAGATGGCATTAGGCTAAAAGAGTTCCCTTGCCCAAAACAGCACCTACGTCCTTGGCAGCTTCTAAAACCAGCTCAGAATCTGGCTCTCTCCCCTTCACCATTATGAAAGCTTGACTTTCATACGTATCTGCAGTTCTGTGACCTGCCCTTATGGCTTTGCAGTCACTTCACAAATTGCTCATATGGGAAAATCATTTATTCTAACAAAAGGGTTCAAAAAAGTAAAGTTTTCATTAGACTTCTTTTTTCTTCCAGGTACCTCAATTTTATAACATGGATGGAATAATGTTCAACAATTCCTGTAGCTCTTTTGCAATTAATAATTTAAAAAGTAATAGAACTTAACACTTGAGTAAGCAATGTAACATGAAGACCTATTTTTGATCAGACGAGCAGATGAAATATATTACAAAAAGTAAAATTCCTAAAATTTTAGATGTTGCACATCTAATTGCACATATGCAATTATCTGATTAAATGAACTGTGTGTGCCACTTCAAGCAGGAAGAACTATTTCCAAGCACCTGACTCAACCTAATGTCGTAACTAAGACTCTTCATGCATATTGAATAAGACCTGCCCAAATAATACAATATATATCTACATTTGGTCAATGCTCTGTTCACAATTTATGATAAACTATATTGCTTAAGTCTGATCCTCACCTCCAGAGGACTCAAACTTTGCTGATAATGTAAACAGTCTAGGGGGTTGACTAATGCAAAAAACTATAAAAAAAGAAATATAATTATCTGGAAGGAGAATCTGTGACAAAATTACATTTATCCCTCCAGTCTCCTGGCTGGTTCTAGATTTACCATTCCTTCCACCACTGCCAAATTTGCTTCTCATACACAACTGCACAACTGCTACCCAAGTCCAAAGTTTCAGTGAATTCCATGAAGAGCAGATGGTCTTATGTCAGTATCTACTGCTTGCAAAGAAATCTCCTCCATCTCCAGCCAGCATGAGATTCAGCAGCTGCAACAGAGCTGCACAGTGCTGATGAGAGGGAAGTAAAGTGTGTTCCCCTGAAAACTGGACAAGGAAATGCCTAAAACTGCAAGCTGACTGAAAGAGTAAAAGGAATTGAGTCAGCATTCTGGGGAAAGGAAGGAAAAGGGAGGGGAGGAACAAGCAGTATATTCTTAAAAAAAAAAAAGTATGTTCAAAGCAGATAACATATGAAAAAGACAAGTGCTAGAAGTATGCCATAAATAATATAAAATTTACCTAATGCACCATTAAAGTTTATGGATCAAATCCTCTTTCCTGGCCAAGAAGTACTTAGTCATGACAAAGGCTCTCGAAGAGTTGGTTATAGCATTCCGATTCACTACCCCGTTCACCTCCAGCACTGTGATGGGACCAGAGATGATTCATTAACGGAGGGAGCCAGATTGCAGTTTCTCTACCCTTCAATCCCTTTAAGAAATGGTTTAAGTGGGCTGTAAGGCTGGTTAATATATTAGCTCTTAGTCCAGTAAGAACTTTTCAGTCCAGAAGAGAATTTCCTGAACCTTGGGTGGTTCTCTCTTGCTTTGCCCTGACAGGGGGCCCTCGGGCTTCTCCAGCTGTATGAATGCTTCAATTTGTCCCGAATAAACAGTTTATTTAGATGTGTCATGCACATGTACATGCACGTCCATGTTTAGAGATCACTAAACTGCAAAGCCAATTGCAATTTCTTGTGTTCAGGGGAAGTGTATCCCTGGGTGCAATGTGCCCTCTGAGCATTCATAATCTGAAACAGACGGCTCAGCAGATGAGCTGCCAAACACACAAGGCCAATTCAAATGCCATCCAAAAGTAAAAATGAAGTGGGATGAAAGTTTTCCTTGTCCCATTTTAGATTAGCAAGGCCTATCTGCTTGGAACATGCTCCTTTCTCATTTTCTGCCTGTCTACTTGCTCTAGAAAACAAATTCAGTTTTACCGGCTACCAAGATTTTATAAAACATTTTCCAGTTTTTTGTTTGGCTTTTTAAATACAGCTCCAGACCCTGGAATTAAGAGCTTGCATGGGTTACTTGAGCTTTAATTAAAAAAAAGCCAACAAGAAAGAGAAAAATATAGGACCTTTCTGGCCTTTAAGGTTGCCAAGGAAAGGTTGAAAATTAAGGTTGAAATGAACCCTGAAGGTTCAGAAACCAAAATTCGTTTTTAACTTATGCTTTGGTTGGAAGAGCTTAAGCATACATAAATAATGTTAAATGCCTGGAATATAAAGTCTACTGATTTCCCAGTTAAACAATCTGATACATGGCATCAGAGAGTTCTTCCTAGCCTTTCCACAGAACTCCCTGCCTAACACATAGCTTGCCTAAGTGGAGGCATTGTTCCTGCTGGCATTATTATGCCTTAGGCAATACCTTCACTGTAAACTTGATTTAAAGCTACTGTATATCTTGATTTTCCCATATATGCCATTTTTTTCCACCTGGATTTTTTCCATGAGGGCACACACACACACATACATCTATGTACATATATATACACATATGTCTATTAATTTATCCATCTCCCAAAACTGTATCTAAGTGTCTGAATTTCTTAACATCAGGAATCCTGACACAGGATTATCGAATACCTGCAAAAAACCCAGAGAATGGCAGATTTCATACTGCAGAGTTTCTCTGTGCATGAAAAAAAATTGAACATTTCCAAAAAGTAATTACACAGTCTGAGCACTCACACCTCAGAATGTGCCCATGTTGCTGCTGGGAACAGAAATGACAGCCATCACTTCAGACAGCCAAGCACTACATGCTGCAGAGTATTACCTATGCTTCACACTGCACCACCAACACCACACTGATTATCCCCTGAAACGTCTGAAGTACTACAGTACCGCAGCTAAGAATTTGTGGGTATAAAGGAGTAAAGCTAAAAACCACGAAGAAATCATAAGCTAACTCCACAGTCAAGACAAAGGGTTTAAGATTGGTCCACTACCTATAAGAAAAAGAACACTGTCTGCCCTGTGTTTTAGAAATTCAGTGCTACCAGTAAATTTAATGCAGTGACTTCGTAGCAATTACATGTATGAGACATCACCCCTGATATTTAACAGATGAAATTCCCATCCAAAAGTGCAAAGCCAAGTAGATGTAGCATTTCACAGACAGAATGGGTTAATGTTATCAACATGTAAGTGACAGCTGGATCAGGGAAAACTGTGGGTAGGATTTTGTTTTGTCTAAAATTGTCAGATATGTAAGCCAAAATCCGAAAGACTGACAAGACAACAGCTCATTCGCTACTGGTTTTGCTGTATTCAGAAGAGCTGCATCTTTTCTCTAGTTGGCAGACTAGAAACAGCATAATTAGAACTAGTCAACATAAACCAGAGAGTGTAATACCAATGAAACGCTCAGATCCTCCTCACTGCTTATGAAATACGGATAGCAGAGCTTAACTGTAGGTATTTACATGCTTTAATCTCCAAGTCAGCGTGATAAATTGTGCTCTTGATTATGTACATGTAACCACATCAACACCAAAACAACACACAAGTATGAGCAACTTTTGTCCTGTTCAGCCTGAACTGGAAACACCCTACAAAACCTGTGCTTTCCTTTGTTGGTAACTTACTTCCAAAGGCTTAAGGCTGCGGATCTACAAACTATGTTGCAGAGTTGACCAATAAATTAAAACAAACTATTTATTGTGTATACCTCAAGTAAACACACAACATTAAGAAATTACAACATCCTAAATATTACCAATTTCAGCTTATCTATGAAAATCAAAGTTTCACTGTGCACTGTACACTATTTCTATAGTTAGTCTTCCTTGTAAGTACATTCCTCACAAGTTTATTTTCAAAAACTAATTCTCTTGGGCAATGGAAAACAAATGATGTAACTCTCCATTTTGCCAGCTGTCCAGAGAACTCGGTTAACTCGAGTAGCATTTAGAGATTTCAATATTAATGTTACTGTAGCATTTGCTTAAAAGTTATGTTGCAGTTACTGCTCAAATTAAATAGTTTATCAGGGCACTGGGAAGTTCACAGACTGAACTTTTGAAACTTGGAAGCAAATAAATGCAACAAGGCCTGGATTTTCTTGGCTTACAAAGTGAGGAACAGAGCTGCCCTGTGTGTGCTGCTGCCCACGAGCTGAGTGGATTTCCTTTGTTTCAGGCTGTGACATCTGGGTATATTTCAATGGTTCTGAGCAACTTTGGCTTCAGCAAAAGTCAGCAAAACTGTTCATGTTAGAGAATGGGCAAAATAAGGTCTGACTACCAAAATGTAAAATTAGGCTATGATATCATTAAAGATATACATATTTTCCTTACAGAAATCTCACTCTTTTACTGGGAAAAAAACTCTAACAACCCAAAACCCTCCTTGAAAGGATATCTATACAGTCCCCTAGTGAAAATAACTCCCTTAATGGAAATAAGAACATAATATAAAAATAGCAGTAGTGGCTCAGAACAAAGATCTAAAAACAAAGTATAAACAGCCCAGCGTCCTGTCTCCAGCAGTGGCAATAGCCAGTACCTACGGAGAACGGTGGGAGTGGAGAATGTGGTGAGACTGCCTTGGTGTACTTCCCAAGATTTATAGCTCAGAAGTCACCTGAGCTGGAGTAAATTGTTGTGAGTGGTTGCTTTAGTCTAGATAGCAGCTTAATGTGTCCTGTAACATGTCCCAGGCTTTTGTCTTCATAGTGCTAAGGTTGGAATCCTAGCCAGGGTGTGCTAGGGCTTTCCCTAATCCTTGAACCTGGGTTTTCTTCCTACTGACACCAAGGTGCAGGAGGTGCTGCAGTGAACCGATTCTCACTTGTCTGGAAATCAGATGTAGCTGCATTCTGCATGAGTCTGCTCCTTCACAGGAAGGAGATGGAATAGTCTCCTGACAGCTCCCAAGAGCTGTCACAGTAGCAAAGCACCCATTTGCTTTCTAGATTGAGGTCCAAGCGCAGATAAGGATTTTGGGGAGCCATCTGAGTTTATTTTGCCAATTCTGGTGGCTACTTATTTTTTTCTACCAAGTCAATTCTCTCCCCTTCTTGGTTCATTTCTCATGGAAGAGAGAGAGTTGAGGAGGACAAAAAAATTATTTCATGCATTTTTGCTCCAAAAAGGATATTTTAGTTCTCAGATAAGAAGAAATAACATTCTTCAATTTTTGATAGGATAAACCTTGCTACTTTTGTCTCTCATCCTCATAGAAGAAACAGTAACCTTAAAGAAAAATCTTTTTGGCATCCCAAAATGAAGGCAATATTAATTGAGGGCTTAAACTGTATCTAGGACTCCTCCTATGTACCAATCCTTAGAGTGATGCTAGACCTAAAGAAAAATGATTTTACTTTAAATTCCAGCAGAAAGCATAGAAGGAGACAGAAATTGATTCTAAATTGACACAGGGGAAACTTAGTTTTAACAGACATCCTTTCATACTTTCAGCTATGAAAATAAAAGGAGCACTAGAGGCACACATTCTGTATACTTGTGTTTTATGATGGATTGCTCAGCTCTGTGTCTCCTTGACTTTACTTCTATCTTTCCTTTCATCTCCTTAGATTTCCCACCTAGTACCCTAAAAATTACCATAGTCAGACCTCTGTTATTTACCTGGACAAAAAAAGATACACAAACACACACACACACCCCCAAAAGAAAAAAAAAAAAAAAGAGAGAGAGACAGAGAGGGAAAAAGATATTTTTCCTCCAAATTTTAATATGACTTTCTACCAGAGAGCATGGATACTGTTCATAACAGCCTAATCATATGCATACATTTTGGAATCTATTGTGTATATATATACATTAGCTTTAAACACTACCCTAAACTACCCTTGATATTACTGTACCTATGAATAACAAATAAATATCGTGTATAAAGAAAAATAAACACAGTATATAATCCTTATGATTAGGGACAATACTCTAAAATATTGAGTTCTTACCCTTTCCCTTGCAGAATTTACTACACATCAAACTCTACTGGAAAAGTCTAATTTTTGTGAGAAAATGATGATGTGTGTATTGCATTCTTGTGGAACTGACTACAAAGAGCAAGTAACCTTATTTGAAACGTATTAATAAGCCAAACACTATTAAAAAAAGGGAAAGTTTTGGGAAAAGAGATTATCCTTATTTTCTTTTTGTACCAGTGGGCTGCATACCACAGCTGCAGTGAAGGGAACATTCCAGTTGAGCAGCATTCCTCCGTATCTTTTCAAAGTCTCTGTGGAAGCTAAAGTAGAAATCACTTATTTGCGGTTGAGAAAATAGCAGGGACTTCTGCATTAAATTTTAAATGAATTCTGCCCAGAGGATGGTAAGATGCTTAAATCAAATGATGAGACATTACCCATCTCAGCAGTGCATTAGGAGGATAAAATGGGATTCAGCATGCTGTGAATCCTCAACTCCTGTACTCAGCAAAGAATCATAGACTCATACAATATACCAGGATGGAATGGACCTCAAGGATCATCTGATCCAATCTTTCCTGGCAAAAGCACACTTTAGGCAAGATGGCACAGCACCCTGTCCAGATGAATCTTAAAAGTGTCCAAGGCCTGTGGATCTCAGGAGTAAATGATGATGTTATAAGTTTTATAATAAAATAACACAAAGATTACAGTGAATTGTTTACCCTACAAAACTCATTCTAGCATTTTTCTATTTGCTAGATTGATATCCAGATTACCGGAGCTCAGCTGGAAAATAGCTTGTGTAACTGTTTCTTCAGTATAAAGGCTAGGTAATTTTTTAAATTATTTTGGACTAGATTTATACTATGTTGAAGTTACAGAATTTTTTAGAAGCTGCTTTCCCTATTACGTTTAATTTCATACATTTGTATTGCTGTTAATGCTTTCACCTCTGAACACTGAAAGATCTCAAGTGTGACTGGAACATGTGGGAGGAATTCTCTGCCCTGTGTTTAAAGTGAGTGCTGAAGATACTCACATTTCTTACTGGCAAAGCCCCTCAGGAAGTTCAGAAATGTACTTCTTAGAGAAACGTTGCGTCCCAAAATGTCAATTTACACCTCCTGCAACTCCCAGATAATGTTGTTATGTCAAACTGTCCTCCAAAACTTTAACATTAATTTACTCTCACGAGACCATACCCAAATTCAAGTTTTGTTATTGTTACAGAGCTACTCGACTTTACAGCGTCCTTAAAATGTGCTTCCCTGTAGACCTTGTAACAGGATTTGGTCATTAAGTGAGTCACTGGAATGGCTCAGCCGAGTACGTTCACGCCCTGTTTTTAACAGGAGCTGCAACATCTAACAAACTCCTCCCAGTCCTGTCCGGTATCGGTGCCAGCGAGGTGAGTCAGCTGCGTCTTTGCTGCATCATCCCCCTGACACACAGCACTAGAGGGGGATTAAACAACTACAGGCAAACCAAATCTTAGTTTCAGAATCATCCCTATCTATTTTAAATGCAGGCCTTTCTCAAACGATGTCACATTTTGGCTAAATGTATTCCACAGGTTTTGGAGAAATGGCTCCAATATTCTAACGCTTTCCACTGCAGCTCTAAATGTGCCATGAAAGGATGAGAATCTGAGCGCTAATAATCTTTAAATAGTTCAAAAAGAAAAGTCCCTTCTCCTGTGAACTTACACCAAACACAGCAATAAGCAGAAACAGAACAGGGATTCTGAGACCTGATGGCTTTAATTTCATACAACTTGTGGTAATTAGATTTTTCCCAGTGTATGCTAATACGGAGTCATTTAGAAGACTCAGAAAGCTCTGCTTAGACCTCAGCGAGGTACCTCATCCCTGACCTAAAGGAATTTATGACAATTCATTAAGACCAGTGAAAAAATAGATGAAAATGGAAAGAATTGGGAAAATTTATTGCTAATAGCTTTTATTTCATAGAATCATACAGGAATTGGCAAGAAAGACCCAAGAGAATTATTTGTTTGCTTCAGAAAACAACTACTGTCTTCCTTCCACCGTCTTGCTGATTTTTTTATAAACATTTGTATTAAAACCAGTGACAGTGTAATAAATCTATTCAGAAAAATCTACTTACAAAGGCACTTACTGTCATACTTGATTTAATTATCCTCTTTGAAGAATGACTGCTTGTAGGGTGAAGGTGGTTCTCTCCCATCTATCTTCCTCTCCATAACCCCCTAAACCAAACATAATTCTGAAGAAATAAAATAAAAAATGTTCAGGCTCTGACATAGCTCTTATTCTTATTGTAGTTGGGATGTGCATAGAGGGACGAGAAAATACCTTTAAAAGACAATAGCAGGAGACTGAAGATGACACAGAATGCTCCATCTTCTACTTGATTGTACTTGTTTAGTGCCTTTGTCATCCATAAAAAAAATAAAATGGAAGAAATTTTTACTTGAATGAACAAATAAAAGACATTACTTAGCAACAAGCAGAAAAAGAAACATCCACTATCGGAAAAAACCATAATTTCTTAACGATGATGATTATGTTGTCAGTAGTTGACACACAGTGACCTGATAGGACAAGCAACTTTAAACTAAACTACCAGCTCATTTCTGAAGTGGCAAAAGAAAATGAAACAAAATGTTACTTGTTCTCTGCTCAAATGGCTTCCTTATGTTCCCAAAACCCCAAGCAACTGCAGCTGCTGGGAGAACCTAAAGCCACTTTCACTGCTGCCAGTCACACTCCCAGACACCCTTAAGGAAACCCACAAGCCACAGCTTCATCACAGAGGTTCTTCAAAGTCAGTTCAGCAATAATGTCAGGAAAATTTACAGCACAAAAGCATTTCCCTCTTAAAGAATCAGACATCCAGTATACTCCTGCTTCCCATTCCCTCCACCCAGGCCCTTCACTGCTATTTACTTCAATCAGCAGTACCTTCCTTTTGCCTAGAAACCATACAGATTTACACTGTAATGGCCACAACTGCAATTTATTTGACAAAGGAAAAGGTCATAGAAGAAGTTTTTAAAAGTAGAGTGCAAGTTGGGATGTCCTGGAAAACACAGGAAGGACTGGGCATATCTCAGGATTCCCCCTACACTCCTGCTGGGACAGTCTGAGTATCCCAGAAGCCACTCCATGGGCTAACCACTGTGGCTGGTCAGGAAATCTGGCTATAGCTGGGACACCACAGCAGGATAATTTCATTGAGGCCTCTGTGTTGCAAGAGGATGGCGCTGGACAAGATTTTCAGCTGATGGAGCAGTATGTGAAACAAGGTAACAGCTGCTGCCTTCTGCCCTGTTCTACTGACCTCAGTAGTACGTTATTCTCTCAGATGACAGTAAGTACTAAATGTTACAGAGGGAGACACACTGGTCTGATTTAAGTTGTGTCAAATACAGAGAACATCCCAATAAAACTGCCTATAATTACAGAAGATAACAGCTCTGTTACTGTTCCAGATCGGATTCTGACGGGACATGCTAAAGCAAAATAAATTCTTCTCCTAAGGAAGTTACTCCTATTTGAAGTCACTTTTTTATTCAAAATCATTGTTGCTGATGATTTAAAATACAAAGCATATAACGAGAGGTTATACCACCGTTGTGGCTGATTTCAGTTTGCTGATTCGTTAAAATGAACTAAAATGGTTGCACTTATCTTTCAAAAGAATTTGAATGGGCCTCTAAAATCGTTATCAGTAGGATCTAACTAATTAAGCCTAATCCCTCAATAATGCCCTCATGATCCATGTTCAATACACAGGGGTGTAATCTGATAGACGCAGAAGACAGAGCATCCTGGTGTGCCATGAAAGTACATAAACCTGGATGATACTGTACCCCGGGTGCTCATAGGCTCATAAGTAATTTCACATGTATTTATTTTAATCTGTGATGGGTGTTTTTGAAAAACAGTGATTCTCTGATCTCTGCCAAATTACCTGAAGAGAATATCCACACTACATTTCTAAAAGAAATCTTGAGTTGAATTCCCCTTTAACACCTGTTAACACAACTTTTACATCTACCCTAGGGTTTTTAAGGTTTGGCTAAATTGAGCTAACTAAAATACATGTTTTTGCTAGTGGAGACAAATCTTTGGCACATTTCCCCTCAAAAAAAAAGCCAAACAGAACAAAGAACTAGTAAGATATTCAGCCCAACTTCAGCAAATTCATCCTCTGGCAAACCAAGGTAAATAGAAAGCTCATCTGTGGAGAATTTCTCATTGCAGATGCTCTGCCTACACAGGCAGAGGGGTTTTTTTTTTTGCACGAGATCTTTGCATTGTTTCAACTCCTGTGGTATAAAACAGCCAAAGTAGTGATCTGAGATAATAAAGCTCCATTCCAGCTACAGCTTTAACTGGCAGCACTAGTAATGTTCTGGCACCATCTGATGTTTTTTGTTTTGCTTGCCTGGGTATAATCTCCAGGCAGCCAGGCTTCGTTTAGCCAGTGAAACTAAAGAACAAAACAGACTACTAAGGTCATATGCAGATTGAAAAAGAATGTTATCTAAATTAACAAGAAGGGTTTCAATACCAGATTGTGTATTAGGTACCTTAAACTGGTAACCTTGTTTCTAAACGCACCACCAGGTGACTCCAAGGGACGTCATAAAGTCAATGCTCTTAATTCCAATCTGTAACAAAATAGTAGCAATGTGACCTGTAAAATGGGGAGACAAATAGAAATATGTATAGAGATAATCTAAATATTTCTTATTTTCTCAAATCAAACACACTGCCTTTGAGTGATTCTTTTTCACAAAAGGGGTGATTTTCTATTAAATTTAGTTTAACTTAGTATAAAGTTGCACTGTTGTAAGACACTAAAGCTCGTTCAGCCCTACTATAAAGGCATTTTTATATTAAAATAATAAAAAAGGGCTATATGTGGGGAAGGAAAAAAAATTATTTCATGGATATGTCTCTAAAGACTGCATGACACAAACCTCATGGTAAAAGCACTATTTCTGCTGCTTTATTGTTGATCCCTAGGAAGGAACATGAGTATGCCTGTAGGTCCTTTGAAGTTTTTATGTTAAAGCACAACTCAAGTTCTTTACTCATGTCAGAAGAGATGAGTGCCAAAGCCATGCCTCGCACTGAACAACAGATTTGCAATTGTCTGTAGCTCCTGGGGAATTCATTCCACATTCTTGGATCAGTCCACAGGAACCCTCCAAAGGTTATCTCAAGAGCTGGGTGTTTTTTGTACTCTCTGGCCGTGTAGCCCCTTCAAAGGAACATCCTCAGAGTCCACCGTTAAGCCCACTTTGCCTTAACACTTAAGGCACTTTGGTCAGGAAACAATCGAGAGGCAGAGGGACAAGCACAACAGCGAGAGCAGCTAAAAGGTTCCAAGTGGTGCCAAGTGCTTTAGAGAAGGAACTACGAGGTTCCAAGTGTTTTAGGGGACAGGGTGACGCCCTCCCGCCCTCACACATCCGCAGCGCCGGGGCGCCGTGCCCTCACCGCCTCACAGCCCTCTCCCGCGCCGCGAGGGGAAGCCAGGCTCCCTGGGGGGTGGGATCCCTCAGGCGGCACCCCTACATCCCAAACCCCAATCCCCAAACTGGACCCCCCCTCAAACTGAGGCCGCCCGACGCCCCCACTCCCCTCACGCCCCTCCCGGCTCCGCCCCGCTGCGCGCGCAAGCCCCGCCCCCCGGG
>VZRE01012153.1:602387-629645 GCA_013396775.1 Cephalopterus ornatus
TGACAGATCCAGCCTTGCAGGCTTGTTCAGCTGCTTAATTCACGTTTTTACATAACTTACAGATATTGTAATGGTACACATTCGTTCTATCAAGGATGTGCCCTTAACTGAGAAGGCTAACTGGGTGAGCCACATCCATGCACCAAAGTTTTCTTCTCATGGAGCAAATTAGTGTGCCAGCCTGAATAAAACAGGTACAAATTAAACCTGTAGTAAGCTGTAGTAGATTTACAGCAAATAACTTGATGTGTCCTGCTGTCTGTGAAGGTATGTTCATACAGAAGCACATAAAACTTCAGTCCCTAAATCTGCATTTCTAGGAGAGAGCTTGTCTCCCCAGACCCAGGAGTTTATGAGGCTCTCTTGGTGTAAAATAGTTGCAGGCTCCCAAATCATTTTGTTCATGTACATTTGAAATCCCTGACCTGGAATGTGGATGGAGAAATGAAAGTGCTTTTATAGTTGCTGTTTATTGGCTGTTCAAATGTCAGCTTTGTGACAGAGATGAATTAGTGAGTGTGGTCTAAGTTGCAGTCCAAGGTGCAAAGTCATTTAATGCTCAGTTACAGAAATAGAAACATTTGCTGATGACTAGTGTGTATAATTGTAATCCTGGTTATTGCACTGACTTTCATTTTAGGTCCTTCAGTTGTTTAATAAAAATTTTTCTAATTCATTATTTCCTATAGCTAGGTATCCCTATATATGCATGACACTTTTATTTTGTGTAGTTTAGTATGTTCTCTGTTAGTATATGAATCTCTGGTTCCTTTTTTTAACTACCTATCATAAAAAATTCAATTTGGATTCAAGGAATAAAATCATGTTCTCTGCTTTAGGTGCCTTTACCACTAAGAAGTGACTGCAGTTAACATTTCCTTTAGAATGCTTTCCTCATCCATGTGTTGTCTTTTCTGCACATATGTCTGTGGAGTACTTGTCATGCTGTTCTCTAGACATCTGAAGTCATTCTCGTACCTAAGGGTGTGTGTGGTGCTGAAAACTGCCTGCCAAAAGATCTGGTTTTGCATCTCTTCATGTGTGCTGGGTATGACTGCTCCCAGGGCTACAGGATCAGCTGGAGCAGGGGTTGAAAGAGAATTCAGATTTAGTTCCAGTTGATCACACGCCTCACAAGAACTAATATTATCACTGATAATAAGCGGTAGGATACTGTGTCCTTCAGCCTCACTGTTAGTTTTAGAGTAATAACTCCTGGGTGGTAGTTTATACGGCTCATAAACAACATGAATTTGGAATGTTAGCAAATTTGGGGGCTTTTTTATATGGGAGACAGCATACTGTGAGTCTGTGTATGCGGCGGTGTATTTTGAATTAAAGGCTGATCAGGTTCACAGGGCCATGTGCTGTGTTCCCGCCGAGCCAGTTTCAGTCTGAAGCGATAGAATTGCTTTGCTCTGCTTGTGTGAGTGTGACGGGGCAACGTTTGAGCCTCAATCTGGCCCTTCCCACCACTGTAATGCATGGGTGGGGTAGGCTGGGATGGTTTCACCCTGGCTGTACAGACCTGCAGTCTGGACACAGTTTTGCTGATAGGAGGGATTACAGGTGTCTGATCAGCCTGCACCTGCTCATCCCCTCTCCAGGCTCCTCAGCCCATTTCAATCCAAAAAGCTGTGCGTGCAGGAAACAGTTTCTCCAGCAGATCCAACAGCCTGTTAACCTTTGGCAGAGGAGCTATGGAAGAATGCAGGGTAATAACTCCTGATGCAGCTGAACTTTCCGTCAGAGCCTGATCCACAAATATGTTTCTTTGTAGGCCTGTCCTTGCACTGTTGTATTTAGTAATTTTTGGTAGTTACTTAAAATAGGCGGAAGAAAAATGCCCTTAATGTGAAATAAACATTCAGACAGGATTAGTGTGCAATCGTATTGCACTTCTCTGGGGGAAAAAAAAAAAGGGGGTATGCTCTGTCTTTTGGTAAAATGAATAAATGGTAACCTAAGTATGTTTTGAGTACATACGGCAAAAGCAAATGAATTAAATTAAATATCCATTTCTGACATGGTTAGAACTTTAAAGGAGCAAGGCAAAAGATTTTACATCAAGTCTGACTCAGAAAAGAAAAAAGAGGGTTTAATGTTCACACTTATTTCTGTTTTCATTTGTGTATTCTTTCCTCTTTACTTACTTGTATTGCAGTGAACACTGGTAGTACTACTTGCAAATGTTTCTCACATGCATTTACAAGCTGTTTTACAAAGGCCTTTCACAATGCCAAATTGTTTACTTTTTTCCCACTTCTTCTGTAATTCAGCTGGTTTTTTGCTCTTTCAGAATAGAATTGTTCATCCTCAGATTTGCTTAAAATTACATTCGTGTGAAGGTATTTATGAATTCTGTATTTCAGAGAGCATGATCTGGACTTGTCATCCATATGCTTTCTTTTCATGGTTTTGCTCAAATAAATGACTCTGATATCAGTAAATGGTCACTTTTTTTTAAGAGCAAAATATGAAATAAATTATGTTGTGCCATTTTGGATCAGTTTGACCAATGTCTTAACAAATTATTTCTTTTTTCCCCTCAATATTCTCTGATTTGTGAATTCACTAATGTTTTCTCTTGAAGGGATAGCAAATAAAAGTCTCCTGAAGCATTGTGGATTTTCAGTGTGTAGTTGGCTGCACTGCCAATATTTAGCAGACAAGTCTCGAAGTGGCTCATTCCTGCCTTCTGCTGGCACAGGACCTGTAAAGTTGTTCCATGAGCTGGATTCCAGCTGAAAAATAGCTTTGTACTGATTTATCTTTTTCAGCCGAATTTGTTCTGTCATTTGTTTTGTGCATGTCAGTGTGAAAACGTGTGTTGACATGCTGGAAGAGAGCATTAAGACAAAGAAATGGCCAGGGAGGAAGAGGGAGTTGAATGCAATTTGCTTTTTGTTTGTGTTTTCTGGCAGAAGTGCTGTCTTAAATACACATCAGCTATAGCCTTGATAACCCTTGGGAGTCCTGCAGAAATAATCCAGAGAACCACTCAACATTGAAAATCTGATTTAAATTCTTGTTTTAAGTGTACTCTTTAAATAAATATTTAAACTGTTTAATAAATTGAAAGCAGAACTGGCATAGCTGTGCAAACAGTGCTAAACCCAGGGCCAGTACAGTGGAAGGTCGGTTCCTTAAAGTATTTTAAAACTTTGTGGATATTTGACATATGGTGATATTGAAAGGAGAACTGATCAGACTGTTTTAGGCTTAAACAGCTGCCTTGCATAGTGAATGAGGGTTGCCAGAAAAAATTGTTGTGCACGACAGCTCCATAGTGTGTATTCTTGAAACCAAACTGGGGAGCCTCCCATCACCTTAATGGTTCTTGCACCAATAGGTGCCTAAAGAATCGATTTAAGTGCTGGTCTTCTGTTAATCATCCTATCAAACTATGTTTAAAACATATGCTGGGTGAATGCTTTCAGGAGCAAAAGCTGTGTGAAAACAGTTGTTAGGAAAAGTCGTTCCGGTAGTATAAAAGTATTTTTCCCCTCATGCTTTTTAAAGATTATTACTAGTTAGCAACTTTAATACTGATCGTACTGTACTTGTACTGTATTGAAGAACTGCTTGTGGATTGTTCAACCCTGATACTGAGGAGAGGGACTCAAATTTTGGAGCCGTTTTATGAATCTTTGGTGGTGAACTAAAAACAAACCTTGTTGACTTGATTTCAAATGATGCCTCTGAAGCTGGATTCATGGCTCAGTGCCCCTATGGTAGAGACTTTCAGTTGAATGCTTTTTCCAAATACAGTTTCTCAATCAACAGCTGCGTGCAAAAATCCCAAGAAAACAGGAAAAAAATACATCTGCTTTTGCACAAACATTCCTTCTGGGGTCTCTGTTTTCTATTCTCAGATCAAGTGACACGTTTTTCCTGTAATAACTTGATCTGTCACATGCCCTGCGAACAGCTCAGTGACTCTATTAAAAACAGACAAAACTATAAGCAAACTAGGAATAATAAAAATAAATCTGAATTTATGGGCACAGGATAAAAAACACTGATGGCTATTATGCAAAACTAAATTGAGTTTTGTACGTAGTTTAAACTTTGTGTCACAGATTTTGGTGCACCGAACAATTATTATTGGATTGTCATTTAAGTAGTTGACTCCTCTGTGGTAGTTGGGTTGTGGGACTGCTTGTAGGTCTTTGCAGTGCAAACACTGGCTTTTCCCATCCACTCACATTGTAAACATATTTTGCCTATTTTGTTCAAAAGTATTTGATGGGTTAATGTTATACTGGCACTCCAAACCACATGTCATCTATCCGTTAAAAGCCAGCCTGTTGTTGGCTCCATTAATTTGATGTAGTTGGGTGCTCGTGTAGGATCTGGAGAGATCACGGGCACAGTGTGGCAAATCAGAATTCTGAATATAGATCATGTGCTAACAGTGGATCAGTAATAAATCTGTTCACTTACCTGCAAAATCTCATCTATTGCATATGTTTATATTTTCTTTATTAGGTGTGCAGAATAAAACCACTAGCAATCTAGAGGATCGGTTTTTGTTTTGTTAGATTACAACTTAAGGTTTCTGCTATTTAAAAGTTCTTGATGCAGGTTGTGAATGGAGCAGAGACTAATGAGCTAATGAATTGTCATGTGAGAAAGACAATTTAATGAATAAGATTCATTATATAGAATAATTCAATATAGAATTATACAGAGTGATCTTTTAATAGCAATTATAGTATTTAGAAACTTGAAAAGGTCAGCCTGCTGATTAAACATCTGGTTCTGTTGTTGCTATAGGCCGTTTAGCCTGTAGCTGTGCTTTTTGGGGCAGATGATGAATCCTGTGATTGTGCTGTATCTTTTACACCTTTATTCAATTAAGGTCTCACATGTATTAATTTGCCATAGAATTCTCTAAGCAGTTTATGCTCTTCTGTGCCAGGACCCATAAATTGTTGCCTTCCCTATTTCATAGATACATGGCACCTGCTGGGGTTAAATGAGCCCCAGTGGCATCCTCAGTTATCCCTGCAGTGTTGGGGTTCCTGCTTTATGTCTGCATCCACAAAAATCCCAGCTTTAGCTGCAGAAACAACATGGCTGTGAGATGCTGTCCCTGGGCTCAGGGAGCTCCTCCTCTGAGACTGGCGTGTGCCTTGCAAGGGAGCTGAAGGAATGGTGGGCTGGGAACTGCCTGTAAAGTCTTTAAATTGTTGAGCTTTATTTCTGCTTGAAAAATGAGGGTTGCCTTAGCATTAGATGAGAAAAATGACTATTATGGAAAGTGATCCAAATTAGAGCTTCTCTTGCAGATGCAGCTAAACCGCAAAGATCTCTGTTTATAACTACAGCTTGTTCCAGGTTCTTCATCCCTAACAGGAAACGAACGTCCCAAGTGGTTTTGCTCATCTGTGTACTTATGTTAGCGATTTCCATGACAGCACTGTGTGAGTCACAAATGCACCTCTTCAAATTCTGTGCACTTCTGTGCAGGCAGAGCTCATGCCTCAGAACTTTTGGAGGCAGACAGCAGCTGGGGTTTATTTGAAACCTTAAACTTCCCATGCAACAGCTAAAACTTAAATGAAAGGAACAGTAGAATTTCCAAATATGAAGGAAGGCTGGGGGCCTTTGGGAGTTAGGGTTCTAATTCTGTTTTAAAAAAATTAGGTAGACCCAGACATTGTTTTCATTTCATTGTAGGTTACCTGAAATGCCTTATGTTAGATCAGTTCTGTATGTGATCAACTTCACTGGGTGGAGGTAAAAGAGAAATCAATAAAGGCCATATTATTTTGGGAGATACCTACATTCGCCCTGCAGTAATACTGTATAGGTCTGTTCATTTTTACAATTTTTTATTTGAGTTTCAGCTGAAATTTATCTCATATTGCTGTCTGATTGTAACTCGTTCGAGTCCTTTATCATCAAAATCAGTACAGTGTGTATTGAAAGTTTATGGAAAAATCTAATTTTGTCTGGTTATAAAACTGATCACTGAAAAAAGATAGCTGCATATTAAAACTTTAAATATAAAAAGAAAGTAAAATATGGCTTTTTTTATTAGCCATCCAGAGATGTCCTTCTGCTGTATGAAATTTTATTCAATGAAATGAAATCATTCCTCAAAACAGTTACGGGATGGCTTTTTTTGTCCAAGAATACTTGATGAAATATAGGACATATTGGATAACCTAATTTCAACCAAAGGGTAGTAAGGGGAAGCTGAAACTTGTTTGAATTGTAATTTTTATAAAATCCTGCTGTCTGCCAGTGAGAGAATCCAGCGCTGTGTGTGATGACAGCTGCGTGCTTTAGTGCTCAGGGAATTCAGATACTGCAATGATGGGTGCTTTATTCCAGTTAGGTAAAATGAATTAGATTTACTTCTTCATCATAATTGGTATTAAGCATGTAAAGCTCTGTCTGAAGATGGCAAAATAGTCCCACACTCCGACCTGTGATTTATCTTGTGAATCTTTTTGCAGACTAAGAACATGATAATGTTTAAACTTAATTTCCATTCCATTAAAATGTGGTGTACAAGAAAAAGGAGGGCTTTGACTGTATCTTTTGGGTTGGTAGTCAGCCTGCATGGTGGAAGTGAGGGCTGCAGGGATTCTGCCTTCCCTTGCTCGAGGACAAGCTCTGGAATTCCCTGCATTTGCCTGGTTGAGGGTCTAAACCAAACCAAACCAAATGTCTCCTCTGCTGCCTTTGCTTTTGTTGATGTGGTTCCTGCCTGTGCCCAGCACAGGGAGCTGGGAGATCTTTGCCTGGTGTGTGGGATCCGGGCAGCCAGACCTGATCCAGTTCTTGCAGCTGCTGCAGAGTTGCAGCCTCAGTCCAGCTATTTTCTTTCCTGCTAGGATTATGCCAATATTTCTTTCAGAAACCACCAGAGGGAGTGATAAGCTCTCAGAAGTGTCCTCCCATTTTAGGAGAACTCTCAAGGGCAGTGAATGTAAAAAATGAAAGTGTGCTCTAGTGAGATATATCCCAAATATACACAGTTTCTGATAGGAAATTATTGGAGAAACTTTGTTACTAGATCCTTTCTTGGGTTTCAGCTTTAAAAAGCTCCTACAAGACCTCCAAAAAGTCTTCCCTATGTACAGGTTTTTATTCAGGACATCTAAAAATAAATTATGTATCTGCAGAATACATTATGGATGCACTGCTGGTCTTAACTTCCATTTCACTTTAACCGGCTAACCTGTATTGATGTGAAAACAAGTAGATTCATACCGATGGTTTCTAACATTCAGAAGACAGCTCTGATAAATTAGAGCGTGAATTGAATGGGAGATCAGCAAAAACATTATTTGAAGCCCTGAGTGCTGTATTTTTACATTATCTTTAGTGAATAGGACTTGCTGTGACTGCTTCATGCTTTCCTTGTAGCTATATCTCAAATATATAGCAAATGAAGAATAATTTGTTACTGTTAAGTCTGATACTTCTTGTCCTGTCTTTTTTTTCTATTGATGTCAACAATATTTCATTGTCTAATGGCTTCAGTGAAAATAGGTCTGGTAATAATAATATCAATGTATTCTCTTGATGGAATTGTTAATATACTGTTGGAAAGAAGTGGGTATTTCAGAAGATGACAGCAAGAGAATCTGTTCATGACAGTGTCAGCGGTTGTTTTCCTGACCTGAAAGAATGTAGTTTGAATATCTGGATGGTGAGAGAGAAGGGATTGTATTAGACAGGACTACCTTTTAGATGAGGCTACAATGGCAAGTAACTTATCATTTAAATGGAAAACGTATCATAAAAAATGGAAACTGTGGGCGGGGGGGGCTGTCTGTGAGTGTAGTTAAAAACAGCAGATGTTTTGAGTTTATCAGAAAACTGAATATTTAGGATGACCTAAATGTTTTCTTCTTCTTCTTTAGCTTAAATAGTTCGTGTGTGTGCTGCTTGGGCTTGCCCCTGTTGCCCAATAGCAGTGGTTACTGACAAGTCTGCCTGAGTCAGTGGTGGGAACAGCTGAAAGTTCAAGTATCACAATTTCAAGCTAGATGTGAGTTGGCTGTTTAGAATTCCCTGTTTGGGAGGCTGGGAGGGGTGAGGAGTTTTTTATCAGTGCTTCAAACAGATACTAAAGAAGAGAATTGGTAATTTAGCTGCAAGGTAGGTTAGTCTACAGGTTTGAGAACTGGTTATGGATATGGGAATCCTGCTTTCTATCTGAGCTCTTACTGCTTAAATGGCTTTAAACAACTTTTTTACCTGTGGTAATGAAAGTGGGCTGTACTACTAGGAAGTAGGCATAGAAACCTGTCTAAAAATGGAATTTTTATCTGGAAAAAAAGGGATATGAATCGTGGAAACTTTCTGACAGAAATATAATTCCATTTGTACTATTCTGCCTGCACAGCTGGATATTCTTTTATGGACACTCTTCTGAGAGTAGGAGAGAAAGGAAGAAGATGCAAATCATTATACTGCTCATTTTTAGTATTTCCCAAGTCCTTTCTTCTTCACTACATTTTACTTTCTTTAAAGGTGTGGACTGAATCTTACAAGTATTTCCTGAAGGTATCTAGAAAACTTCTTGAAGAGGGATATTGTGTTCTTATTTTTTAAGGATTAGTTTTCCATACCATGGTGGTGCATTTCTGTGTGAAAACTAACCTATTTTGTAACAGAAGTTGCATCTCATTTAATCAGTCAATAAAACATTATGCAAAAATGCTTTATCCTTTTCTCCATTGCTTTGAATAACTTTCTTCTTCATACTGCATTTGTTAACCCACTGATCTGTTTTTGTTCTGTTTCAGTCAAAAGACAAAATGATGAGAGGCTCACGCCGAGGGTGTGTTAGACTCAGGGTAAGTATTGTTTTATTCAATACTTAATGACTTGCTGTGTATAATATGTCCTAATGGAGAGAACTGCAAGGAGACTTTTGAGGTTTGGGCTCCATTCCTGACTCTGCAAAATACTGAAATAGTGAAAGTATTTAAAGAAAGAAACCATAAGAGGTCAAGTGATGTGCTGGGCTAATTGTGTTCTATAATTTATGTACTGTATAGAAGCCTTATACATTTTATGATGTATTAAAAAACATTCCATGACAGAGTAAGACGGTTTAATAGTAGCACATTATGAAAAAGTTTTTGCTTGCAGTTCTCATTTCTCTGTGTGTGGAGGTATATATGTATTGTATAAGTATATACATATTGTTCTGTGCTACAGGAGTCATTGTGAAACTGCTTCCCTGTGTCCTTCTGATTTGCCTTTCTTCTGTTCCTGTGTCCTCCATCCTGCCTGTTTGGACACTCCTTAGGCCTGCCAGTTGACTGTGCTTGAGCTTAGTGAAACACAGGAGGGTTGGAAAGGGAAGGGACAACACTGCTGGCAAAGTTTTTTAAATATCAGCTGGGGGTGGATGCAGATTGGAGAAAAAGAGGTAAAGAGATGCAGACTGGGAAAGCTGAGCATTACCTGTTTGAGGCACTTAAGCTTGAGACATTTAACCCCGAGTGCTGCCGTTGCAGCTTGAAGTGGCAGCGCTAGAGTGAGGTGGGAGTGCTGTGTTGTCTTTGTACGTGCCCGGTTTCTACCTTCTGGTCATGCACACACTGAAAATATGTCTTGCTCAAGTCCTTTTCCTATATTTTTTTCCCATTTCTCATGGAATCTCTGGCTCCAGCATGCAGCAGTCTTGTGAAGAGCTGATGTAAATAGGGGGAAGGAGTCAGGAGGATAATTGGTATGAATGGGAGCATTTTGAGTCTTGAAGTAAGAGAAGTCTAGGGAAGGGGCTCTGTGTTTGACCAACACTGTGATGAGTATTGCAGCAGAACCCTGCATCTTCCAGTTACTCCTTCCTTTTGTCACCACTCCTTTCTAGTCTTTCTGTGGCCCTAATAAAGGGGTATCTGCAGTCTTCTGAGACTCAGAGAATCTCCATTCACTTGGATTCCAGATGACTTTTTTTTGTTTAATTTATTGATATTTTAATTTAGTATGTCTCTAAGAGTAATATAAACTCAAACCATTGTCTGGAACATGACATTCCCAAAGATTCATGAGGATGTTTTCTGCGTTGGGCGGAAAAATTTGGTCTGAAAAGCCATGTCTGCTTTAATAGTGCTGTGTGCCTGTCAGTGTGGAGGTTGGCCTCAGCCTGCCAGTTTAGGAAATATTAAAAGTGAACAATCTGTTCAATATTGCTTGATCCATCTTTATATGTATTTAACATGAAACAATCCCTTTATCTTTCCCCATCTGCCACTCTTCTATCACAAATTATTCTTTGGAGTTTTCTGAAGACGTACCGACTCCCCCAGCCTTTCTCTGAATATGTGTGGGGTTTGGGGCTTTTTTTTGTGAGGAGGAAGGAATCTTTCTTTTTTCTGCTTTTGTACAGCAGCTCTGGCAGATGACAGTGATACTGATAGCTGAACAGATGGGCTTTTGCGGTCTGAAATTCTATCAAAGAGGTTTTCTGTTTAGAGTAATTGTTGATTTGTTGCTGTAGGTGTGAACATAAACAAACGGGTAATTTAAGCAATTTGGCTAAAATACTTCCTTTTCTCTTGAGTGGATTTTTAAAAGCTTGGTCCTCACCTTTTTGCTCTTGACACACATATCATAGGCCTGAAGCTTCATCTTCAAATTCTGTTGACTGTCATAGTGTACTTAGAAAGGTGCATTTTTAGAGGATTCTGTGTCATCTGCACTATGCATAAGTCCTAAAGTTTTCTGGAATATACACTTAAACTTGCACTCTAGTTTTTCTTGTTCATGTCATCTGTGTGACAGCAGAAGCATCTCCTGTGCTTTTGGCTCAGACCCTTTGCCTCAGCGTTGCAGTTGCAGCATGTGCCCTTCATGCAGGTTTGTGCAGAGGTCACAGGCCGTGGAGAGCTCTCCTTGCTCTTCAGTTTTCTCCCACACTTAGGATGGGGCAGGACTTGGCTGTCCTAGTCTGTGTTTAGCCCTACATTAGTTTCACCTGTATTCTCTGGTGAGAATATCTTGGTCGTGTTCTTGGTGTCTGACTTACAGATTTTTATATCTTTAGCCTGGAGAAAAGGAGGCTCGGGGGGACCTTTCCCTGAAAGGAGGTTGTAGCCAGGTAGGGGTTGGTCTCTTCTGCCAAGTAACAAGTGACAGGACGGGAGGAAATGGCCTCAAGAGGAGGATTATATTGGCTGTTAGGGAAAATTTCTTCACCGAAAGGGTGGTCAGGCATTGGAAGAGGCTGCCCAGGGAAGCAGTGGAATCACCATCCCTGGAAGTGTTCAAAAGGTGTGTTGATGTGGCACTTGCTGATATAATTTAGAGGTGACCACGGTGGTGCTGGTTAACGGATGGACTTGATAATCTTAAAGCTCTTTTCCAACCTCAACCATACTATGATTCTATGATACAACTGCTGAGGAAAATGATATTGTACAACTTGCAGTGATCTTCAGATTTATTGCATACCAAAACATGTAATTAAAGTGCCAGACATTTTTTTTTGGTATTGGTATGTTTAATAAAACCCAGATGATTCTATCAAAATGAATCTGGCCCATCATGTCATGTCACTGGCACAGTGCATGGTTACCATACAGTCTCTGAATGTAATGGCTGGTCATCTGGTGGTTGTTATGTCCTGGCACTAAAAATATTCAGAATTATACTGGCTTGTGTACACTTTTTTGGGGCCTCTTTTATAGTGAACACGGAGCTGCCCATGAAAAGCCTATATGGAAGATACTCTTGGAGAAGTTAATTGGTACATTTTTGGCCGTTAGAAGGAAGAAATAAACTAGTTTGGAGCTATCCTTTCCTGCTATATAACCTTGGATTACATATGATTGGAGCTGTTTTTAAATAGAACCTGTTCCTGCCACTCTGTCTTGTGGGGCCCGCGGTAGTCCCAGCCATGCATGAGCTGGTTCTGTTGGCCACAAACCTCATGCAGGGGCTCTGAGGAATGTGTGTGGGTAAGATTGACTCAGATCCCTCTGTCCCCAAGTCCAGATCAAAAGAATCCGTAGATTTTGGTCAGCCTGGTGATGCCTGACCCCTGCTCTGGTGCTGCTGTGTGATACCTGGCTGAATGAAATGAAGCACTACTTAGAACTGACTCACAGATGCTGGTAGTACTGCTACTCACTGTTTACTCTGAGAGTAAGGGCAGAATTTACCCTTTAAATATGGGGACCTTCCAGTGATGTCTGTCTGTTTTGTGAGAAGGAGAAGGATACAAGAGATCCTGATGCTTTGTCTCCTGGAGAACAAGAGAAACTGAATAAACCCACTGGTGATTTTTGAATTAAATTTTTTAATTTATTGGAGTTGTCAGAGGCCTGGAGTGGTTCTTTCTTCAGTGTCATCTTCTCCTGGGTAAAACTGTTATTTATTAAATGTTGGGGGCGGGGGTGGGAATGAAAATGTGGGTAGATTTGTAAATAGCTAAGCACAGATGGCCTTTTATTCTGTAATTTATTTGCATTTCCTTCTAATAATTCATGAAGAATTAGAAGACAAAGCTAGTTGATTTTGATATATCCTGATTACTTACTGTTAATATTTACTTAGGGACTGAAAATTAGATCATGCAGTGTACCAGTGACATGACATGATGGACCAAATTCATTCTGCTAGAATGATTTATTTTTTATTACAGAGTGGTAGATAAAATCAGGTCAAGAGCTTCTTTTTGTAGAGTATATATGAATTACTATTTTTATACATGGAAAGTACATATAAAATATTGTTCCCCACTCTTGTTTAAAATATAGGTTGAAATGTAGTAGGGAGCTGCTGCATCATAAAGCCACTTCCATTACAAAAATAAAAGATGCATATTATTATCCAGAAAATCAGCTTTACGACCCTTTACTGTTTCTTTTTTTGCGACTAAAATTTTATTATCTTAAAGAACTGACTGCATCCTATGACTAAACAGAGAATCTCTCTGCTCTTTACTGTCTTCAGTTTGCTTCTAATTTGTCAAAGCTTTTTAAATTCCAGTGGTGTAGTGAAAGAGTGTGTGCTGCTGATGTCACTGCTTGCCTTATCAGGATTTTGTTCTTTGTTTCACAGGGAGCTGTGATTGGTATAGACGATGAGGACGACAGCACCTTCACAATAACTGTTGATCAGAAAACCTTCCATTTTCAGGGTGAGCTGAAAGAAGAGATTGTTGGGTTTTTTTTCTTATAATAGATTCCACTTGCATTTGATGGATGATTTTAAATGTTTGGCAACAGAGCAGCATGAATGAGCACACTGAGAACATTCTGGATCCAGGGGTGCTGCAGGTTAGGCAGGGATTTACATCTGCAGTGGATACATATGTGCTAGAAAGAGACTGTAGCTCTGGCAGGATTTGGAGATTAATAATGTAAAGAATAAATCACTCAAGGGGAGAAAGCAATGTGCTTCTGATTATGGGTTCCGCTTACAAAACGTTTCTGATCTTCGTTATCAAGATACAATTATGCATTTCTGTATGAAGAGAATCAAGACTGGTCTGAAGGTTGCAGTTTGTATCCAGATAGAACTTAATGCTCAATTATGTGGAGACTAGAGGCAACATTTGGCTTAACGGTGGAGCTTTGCTTCAAGATTTACCAGCTTGCATTCATTTCATCTACATTTCTGTGTCTTGTCTGCCAGTCACCATTTCTCTGCTATTATCCTTTTATTCACATTTCCTAACACCAATGCCATCTGCCACTGCTATGTTTCGTCATTGCATGCTATGGCTCACCGGTAGAAAGGGTAAGGTCCTGTATAATTGTTATGTATTCCGTAAATTATTGTATCTGCAGCAGGAGGGCAAAATACTGTGCTAGTATTTACTAGAGAACTTCTGCCTTCTGAATCCTGGGGAAGTGTGATGAAAATATTTTGCAGCTAACATTTGTTAGTCCTTTTTGCTTTTCCTCTAAAATGTAGTGACTAAATCATTTAAATGCTTTGCATGGAGCCAAAAATTGTAAATATCCATTTCCATTTAAACAGTCATATTAAAAAAAAAATATATATAAATTGAAATAATTCTATAACCTATGTTGTACTGTATATATTTTTAGATCAGTGCTTTGCAAATGGGAGTTGTCATTAATACTGTTGTTTTTGTGAGACTGTTTCTAATGATAAATACTAATTGTACACCATATTGTCACTGGCTTCTGTATTCCTTGTGCTACAGTTCTTCCTAAATGCTGCTGCTGTCTGGCTTTTCACTGCATTAAGCCTCGTAAACATACCTTCATAATGCTGAGCTCACAGTAATACTTAAATCTACTGTTTCCAAGGATAGCTGATAAAATGCAAGCTAATTGCTAATGCAGTAATGGAATGCTGTACTAGTACAGTCTTTCAGTACTATGAAGCTAAATACTGCTGAATATTTGAGAACTCGATACAGGTAAATCTAGAAATCTCTCCTCTTTAGTTACTAAGACAGACCTTTTTTAATACGTCTCGTTAAGTTTTTTGCTGTATTCTCCTTTGGGTGGTCGGATGTCTTAAAACTGATAGTATATGATACAAGTAATGTTCTACTGTCAATAATATTGATAATTTTTCAACATCAATTTTGTCATATAACATCTTGTGCTTTATAATCTCAATTTCTCTGCGTTTACTAGAATCTGTGTATGCTCTTTTAATGTACAGCCAAGATCTCGTACGCTGTTTTCTGTATCATGCTTTTTCTGTTAGCATATTATGAAGGTAATGTTCCTGATATCCAGGAAATTGTAATGATACAAGCACAGCGTTAATGTATGTGGCTTTATTGCAAAAAATGTAAAAAGACAGGTAAGATATTAGTGCTGAGATATTTCAGTGCAAAAAAGCTCTGTAGAACTGTATCTGTAGTTCTCACAGCCCCTCTAAATGTATTCTCACCTCATGCAACCCTTATGTCATATTTATGCAAAATGTTTTTTCATTATATTAAATGAATTCAGTATTACACAGGCTTTAACTTATGCAAAATATAGGTCACTGTCAGTCAGAAATGGTGAATGGGTAATAATGTAAGTACTACACAATGTATGCTGACACTACATAGGTTACATAGGATAGATTCTGGGAATAATCCAAGAAAACATATAATATTCCTAACAATTTCTTTCTAAGTTTTTTTTAATACCTGATCCAGATAGAGCTTTTCTTCTGCAGGATAGTCATAGCTATAATACATTCACCCTTTACAAAAGAAGTCCTGTACAAGAGAAGACTGCTGCAGGAATGGCAACTTTTTTAAAGACACTGTCACTTCTTTCCTCCTTACTGCCTTTCTTCATTCTCAAAGTCAGCCAGGGATCCAAACAACCTGGAGTCTCCCAGGCTAAAAACCAGAACTTTAAAAAGCCACGATTTCAAAGATTTGCTGATCTGTTTCTAAATTAGAGTTCCATCTGCAGTGGAATGGTTTTTCTTTCAGGCTCCATAAGAAAACTGTTTTCATTCACTCAGAGTTTAAGTACTGATTGGTGAAATTTTGTTGACAGGCAGTGATAGAATTTGGGTTTGGGAAAAGAAAGAAAACCTTAGTACTGGATTAATTGGTTATATCTTAAAGTGCACATCTGACTAACACTTTAGAGATGTAAGGTGACGTGAAGGGCAAATAAGTAATTTAAACTGTCTGATCAACTTCTCACATGGATGTTGATCCCATATGTGTATGTGTGTAACTGAATTTTCAAAGTGCTAAATCTCCAGCATCTCCCACTAAGATTTGCCTGTCACTGGATAATGATAAATTTGGAGTCTTGCTGGTGTGCAGTTCATATTTTATTGCTGTCTGTGACAATCTTCCTCTCTTCTCAACTGTGCTTCCTAGTGGCCACCCCTGTATTGAACATTAGTAAAAATTAAGAAGTTTTTATTACAAATACAGTGTAGGTTTTGCATGATGACTGGGTACATCCCAAATGTATATATACACCTGGCTATAAAGGAAAAAAGTGAATTGAATAGATATGGGCAATAAAACAAACAGCATGTCTTGGTTTTACTGTCAGCTTAACTTTAGCTCTGCCAAAGTGCCCAGGAGATTTTTTCCCCCCTTTATTTTATTGTTATGGACAGCTGTATTGATACCTGTTCACACTGGAGGGGGAATGGAGGCAGAATGACCTCAGAAATTTTAAAATGTATTTAAAAGTAGTGTATTTTGTCTCCTGATTGGTCCTCCTTTGGTCACGCTGTATATCCAGTTTCATGGTTTGCTTGTAAGGCTTCTGAATTAGGCAGATCTCAAAGCATTCCCTCGCTGGTTTGTTCAGATTAGATGCAAAAATCCATTCAAGTTGCTATAAGACATTTGGGATAATGCTCTTAGTTTAATTTACCTTCCCATCAGAAGCTCTTTCTTGATAATGTGTTTTTCCTTGCTGTAGTACCTGTTCCATAACCTTCAAACACTGTGGGGGTTTTGTTTGTGTTTTGTTTTTTTTTTTTTTATTTTAGCATCTTCATATCATCACCAAACTATAAGCTCTTTCCATTTGGAAATTCAGTTCTTCTCTCCTTCATATCACTTAGCTGTTCTTTCTGCTCACTGGGATGCTTGTGGCTTAAATTCAAGAGTGGGAACATGATGTTCAAGAGAGTCCAGCAAGATTATTGTTGTATTTCTTCCTGATATTTGATTTGCTGTCTAACCTGAAGCCATAATAGCTTTTATTTGGACTGAAATCCTTCACTAAATGCACACTGTGTGCAGGAAAAAGGAATTCAGATTTTTGAACTCCTACCTGAAAACCCAGCTCTTATTTTTACAGCCTGCAGTACAGTTCCTTGGAAGGCAAATCAGTTTTGTCTCCTGCTTTGTGTAATAAAGGATTGAAAGATTGGAAGCAGTCCAGTGCATTGATCTGAGATGATTTTGCTTTAGCTTTTGTCTTTCCTTTCCTATGCCTGCCACAAAAGTATCTGAGAAATGAAGCATGAAGGTTGCTGTGCAGCTTATTCTCCTGTTACATGAAAGCTATCAGCTGCTAAAGGTAGATTTCACCTTCTTTCCCATCCTTCCCCAGTTTTTAGCTTGATTTGTGTCTGCCTACCATCCCAGCTGAGGAAAAAAGGGAGATATGCACAGCAAGAGGCCCTAATGTTACAAAAGCAGGGAATTTTTGTTGATGTGGGAGATAATTATTAAGGATGTACTGGGGGCCACAAAGGCTTTAGTTGCTGAGCAGTATCAGACTTTGAGATTTTAAGTATTTGTATTAAGTATCAAAATTAATTATAATGTTTCTATACCTGTGTTTCACCACTACTTGGGGAATTAGTCAATATTTATAGTCTTCTACAAAACCTTGACATTTGTCCACCAAATAGATGACAGGAAACTGATTGCCCTTGTGGTATGAAGAGGCACTTTAGTCTCTCACATTACCCAATTTAAATAACGATTCATAAATTGCAACCTTTTCCCAAAAAAGGTTTTGAGAAATTTTTAATCGAATATTAAATGCCTAAAATGCAAAAAAAAAAATGCCTAGTAAGAGATTTTGGTGTGAAATCCTGGTCTATGCTGGTTTCCTCAGTGATGTTTAGTGCTGTGACCTCATCGTTTGTCCTAAGCTAACATTTTCAGGGTCTTTTAGGGTTCTGGTGATGCTGAAACAGTGAATTCCTCTATGCTGTGCTCAACTGTGCCTTTATATTGCAGAGGAGGATGAGCAGCTATGCTAAGAGTAAAGCTTCCAGCCTTTTCTTCATACATTTACACCAGAGCTGAGGTACCTGTCCTCCTCCTTTTACCTGACCAGGTCTGGGCTGCACCAAGTTCTGGGCTGCATCTCATCCTTCACTAACTGGCAATACTGCAAAAATAGAGCTTTTGCAGAGATTTTTCTGTCCTTCCCTCTCTTTTCCGTCTACCCCCTTTTTGCTATTCTTGTATTACACTGATATTTTGAGCAGTTGGATCTTGTGACCAGAGCACAGAGGGCGGTGCGTGGATGTGCTTTTCCTGCTTCACACAGCTCCTTCTTGCACCTGCAGCATCCCCTATTACAGTTGTCTGTTTTCTAATCATCCCTTGAGTATCCCATTTTTAGTGGGACTCTCTGCACTCAGTTGTTATGGTCATATATAAACACCTCGGGTTTCCATTTCTTGAGGTTGAAGTTGCAGATTTCAAAATGTATGTTAAACTTGAGAGTAGAAAAGAAATAATACCTTGAATCAGTGTCTGTGTGAGGCATCCATTTGTTTTCTCTTTTCCTTCTTCTGGAAGAAAGAGTATATTTATTGCTTGTTACTTTTAGCATGAGTATGAGTCTGTTAGCTCAGTTGTATCTACTGATGTATGGCAACTATTTTGGGAGGGGAGAAATGGTCAGAAAAGGTCTCACTGTAAGGAGGGGAGGGATACAGGATGGTTAAACACTCGTTTCCTTCGGTGTTAACGAGAAATTCCAAGTAGCAATAAACTTGAGTTTAACCTGTTAAATTGAGAGCTATTTTACTGGCTAAGAAAATGGCTATATTTTTCTATTTTAATTTTTTTAGTTCAAGCCAAAATATGGTTTCTACCTCAAACTGGTAGTTTTTGGTCTGCAATGGAAGAAATTCTTTACTGTGAGGGTGGTGAGGCACTGGAACATGTTGCCCAGAGAAGCTGTGGCTGCCCCATCCCTGGAAGTGCTCAAGGCCAGGTTGGATGGGGCTCTGAGCAACCTGAGATAGTGGAAGGTGCACCTGCCCATGGCAGAGGGGTTGGAATGACATGATCTTTAAGGTCCCTTCCAACCCAGGCCATTCTGTGGTTCTGTGATTGATTTTAAATGCAAACATACCTTAAAAGCCATTTTCACAGAATATACCAAATGAAATATTATTTAGTGTTACTATTATTAATATTTAAATATTATTCTCTAGTGAAAAAAAACAGATACTTGCAGGTTGTCCCACGTTCAGAATTGTTTAATTACAAAATTACACATTGTGTATGAATTTCCAGAGAGAACTAATAGCAACTTGATGGTGTATTTCCTTTGTCACGCAGAAGGTATGTAAACATACCTTTCTACCCAAAGGTACGTTTATGGGCTGATTATAAAGCTTGTTAAAAAATCTTTTAAGCTTAGGTAACAGTGAAAGAGCAGTTTAGTTGGTTTCTTGAGATCACAGATTAATCTTACTAATGCATTGTACATGGGAGGCCTTTTGATCCTTTTATTTTGGGCCAGTCTAATGACTTTGTGTCTTGTGACTGCACGGGAGTCTTCTGTAGGGACAGGGAGATCAGACTGGTCAGACACCTGCAGAACAAAAGGAGGTTGGTTTGTATGTGTGGGTGGAGAATGGCATCAGGAGGAGAATAATGATTGTGACAACTCCAAAATTGTGATACAGGGGAAATAAGGTTCAACTTACTGACAGATGTGGGAGCTGCCTGTGTTAGAAGGGTATTTGTAAGCAATGAAACTGTAGTGTTTTGGTAGGCTTGTATGAAGTGCTGCTTCATTTTGCATGTTTTTCTAGGGTTTGAAAGGCCTTTCAATGACTTTAAAAAGCAATTTATTTAGTCATGGAACAGTCCTTTGATGCGTGACTTTTCCACCTTATTAAGCACAACTGATAAAATCTCCCTCCAATGAGACTGGTGGCAAAAAATCCTATTGATCTCAGGATAGCCAGAATTTCATCTCTATCATCTGGTTATTTGCGTGTGAAGATACTACGTTAGTTCTGCACTTGGCTGAGAAAATAGAAGAATTTTGCATACAAATCAGTGGAAGTTTTTTCAGAATGAAGGCTGCATAATTGACTCTATTGACTCTGTGGGTGTAATAGACTTTTCTTACTGAGTTCTGCCTGTAAGTAGGTCACAGTGAATGAAAATAAAATATGCATTTCATTTTTTGACAGTATGATGTATTTGTAAGTAATCTAGTGATTTTTTTTTTTTACTAGTTCTTGAGGTTTTTCTTTCATCCTAATGCCCATGTAGATGAACACCAAAAAAAAAGCACCAGTATGCTGATTCCGAGGTGATATGTTTGGTGTATTCTGTCTTCCAAGTACTGCTGTGCATGACCTAGAAATGCTGGTGGGAAATGCTGCATCGTGGAGCAGAGTTGTTTAACTTGTTTATATCTAATCTTTGGATGCCATCAAGCTTAGGCTGGAAAAAGTAATCTGTTTTATGCTGTACTTTAACATTTGGTATACGTTATATAAACACATATAATCTCTACACAGCAAAGTAAATATTATAGGAACTCTAAATTACAAAATTTATTCTCTATTTGGGAAATTAATAGAGGCAGAGAGCATTTAATGTAGTTGCATTTCATTTGCCTTCTTATCCTCATAGAATAGAACTTTTTACAATCCCTGCCATATCTGACATGGGAGTTTGGGAAATTCAGAGATAAAGGGCTATTTTGTAAAACAAAAGGGAGTTTTAAAGCACAATTTTTCTGAATTACAGAAATTCCTCAGTAGAAGCAGTGATTCTTGGTTTTAGTAATTTTTTCACTTTGTGATTTTCTCCTTGGTCAAATAATTGCTTTTCTTTCTTTGTACCACCTCTAGGACACAGTTCAGATTTTCTTATTTTAGTACAAAATGGATGTTAAAGTATCTTTTGAATAAGCTCAACCAGACAGATCACAAAAAATGCACATCTTTAAAAATATTGTTATCGAACTCACTGTAAAGCTGTGACATGCTTTTCAAGTGTATTTCACTGAATTAGTCATAAATAGGACTGTGATCACGTTAAGTACCCCGTGGTTGTCTCAGATACGCCTGAGATGTCACAGTAAATTATACAGGTGCCTTTCAAAGGATGCACCGTAGACACAGAGGAGTGAGGGGTTAAGCATATGGAACAAACTGTAATCTAGCTCATAAATACTAATTCTACTGAAAAAAATTGTAAAAATAGCTTAACTGACCTACTCACAGTAAATTTGCAATGCTTCAGCCACTAATGATTCCAGTCCCTTGCATACAGCAGTGATTATGCATCTCTGTGTGGATTTCGCTTGTTCCACGTGCAAATGTTCACCGTTAGGTTGCAGTAAAAACTGAATTGATAATTCTGGCACCTAAAAAAAGAGAAAAGCACAAGGAGTGCTAGTGTCCTCTCAACTGCAGATATAGCATTGCTATTTTTGTGGATAGTTGATGCCTTAGTACAGCTTGAATTTCAGCTGACCAGGTAACTGTTGCATTAACCCCTCAGACTAAGAACCGCAATGAATATTCATGTAGTGCCATGGGCTCCTCTGTTTAATATCTGATTAGCATTAAAAACATTAATCACTTATAAACAGCTGAACTGGCACCTTTATGTTTTTTAAGTGCCAGCTATTTCCCACATAGGTGTCTCAGTGTTTCTTATTTGTCTTCTGTCATACTCTTGTTCTAGAGTCAGCCTGGCAAAAAGCAACTTGTTTCTCTCTTTTGCTCCCTGCCCTTCTTCTCTTTCTAGAAGTTTTGTGCCAGGAGGGACCAGATATTCCTCCATGTTTTTATAAGCACAGATACTAATGTAGTTCTTTGGACTAGATAATAATTGCCTTATCCCAAATATGTTCTTGTCCCCTACCTGCTGAAGAAACACTCCAGCATTTGCAGATGCAGAGTGGGTATTTTGTTGTGTGCAGCACTAACTTTTTACCTGAAAAGATATTAGAGCTTTTTCTTTGGCCAAAGTTTCCTCCTTTAAATGAAAACCAGCTTGCATATCTAGCTTTCCCTACAGATGGGTGGATAATGATCTCTGACCATTGTGTAGATTTTTCCCATAAATTGTTTCTGAGTGTGTTGGCTAATCTCTTTTTTGAATGTCCATTGACTTTTATTTTTTTTTCATCAGTGATCTTTTGGCAGCTGTTCAGTTCTAAATTGCTTTTACCATTAGGGAGCTTTTACTTGCACCTAATCTCCCAGCAGCCATTTTGATTAGATTTAATGTAACTTTTCTTGCAGCTCGCTATACTAAAACCTGCATCCTACTGTTTTCTCCGTGGTTTTCTTAAAAGAGTCTATGGAGGAGAGCCAGGAGGATCTGCTGTTGATGATAGATGGTCTGAAGGTTAATCCAGTGTTCTGTACAGAGAGTGCTTAAATGGTTCTGATGCTGTGTGTTTCTGTGCAGTAAGCAGTCTTCCCGTGGCAGTGTTCCTGGATTTATTGTGGCCTGAGTAGCAGGATTGATGAGATTCATGTTGTTCTCCCTAAGGATTGATCATGCTATGCCAGAGGTTTGCAATGTCTAGTATACGAGGAAAAAATACAGCTTTTCTCCTTCTGCTGAGCCCTAGTAGAGATAGCTATAAAGGGGTCGTTAGAAGAATAGAAGCTTCAAAAATGTAGTTTATTTATGAGCATGGGAAAGTCAGTTCCGTGTCTGAGCCATAGGGATTGGTTGGTCTGTAGGTCTCCCCTGGTGCTGTGAGGCCTCTCTGTTCTGCTGCGGGTTCAGATACAAGTCATGATGTGATAACCTTTATTAATGGGCTACTGTATATTGAGATTAGTATTTAGCTAATACAGTGACCTCTTTTTGCTGCCAGTATGGAAGATCACAGGAATTCTGCTGCAATACAAGGATTAATTCACTGGTCTGCAGCTTAATTGTTTCTTTTTTACTTTCAATAATCGTGGGAAAAAAACCTTCAACACAGGATTTTTGTATCCTGTGAGTTATTTAGGAGCTCCTCAGTACCCCAGTTCTCCAGTAAGACGAAAAAAACCCCAAAAACCAAAACAAACCAAAAACCACAAGCAAGCAAACAAACAAACAAACCAAACAGAAAACAAAACCAAGAAACCTTACACACACTGAAATATGTTAACCACTGTCACTTTGAACACACCTTTGAAAAGTTGAAGCATTGATACATCTCAAATACTGATAGATTAATGACACAGGTAACTATATATGTTATATATGTAGTGACTGGTGTAAGATGCATCAACTTAATTAATATGTGTGGCAGAACTAAGCAAAGGGGCCTGTTCTTGGTAAGCAGAACCAAAGAAACTAATAAGCATTAAAATTGATTCTAATTGACTAATTCGGTAATTGAAATTAAAGAGTAAGCTATGCTGTGCAAAAAGAGCAGGGTGTTTGTGTGCGCATGTGTGTACATAATGAGAAAAAAAATTATCATTTGCACATTGCAGAATGTATTTGGCCTATTGCAGTCACTGGGCAAGGTTCACAGGGCCTCTGTCCCTCCGTCCTGTCTGCTTTCACTGCATCGTACACTTGTCCTCAGCACCTACTTCAGCTTCTCAATTAAAGTACAGATCACTAGTGGGTAGAACCCCATAAATTAGAAGTTCTTTCTAGTGAGCTTTTGAGAGTATTACAGATGGCAAATCCAGCTTTTTAATATTTGCTGCAGTCCCTGCAGAAAAGTTATTCACCTGCTGTTCTAAGTAGCTTTTAATTACTTTAACTTTTTCCTGCAGACTTCCTCTGTGCATCTGAAAGCACTTTGGGAAGCCACTTTCCCTTATGTCTAGTTTTAATCTGTGCATAAGTTGGGATTGACTTGTATCTGGGAAAACGTGTATTTTTAGGGAAAAAAAAAACTAGACAGGTATCAAACTTTTACGTTGTATGTAATGGAAGTCTTGCTCCGCTACTTTGTGAGGCCACCTCATCTGTTAGGCTTGGAGCAAATTTCTGTATTAAAAAGACATTCTTACCTATCTCTCACATACATTGTCAATTCTTTCCTGATGGTTTTGTTAACTTGGCATAATTAGTGTATATATACTGAAGTAAACAATGCACTGTGTTTATCTTGATACTGTTTTCTTTGAAGAGGGTAGAAAAATCTACATATTTTGAACACGTGTGGTCTCAAACCTGGATAAGTTTGAGCTGCACATTCCAAAGAATAAAAGCAATGGAAACATAAGAGTGAGAAAGGGAACACTGAAACAAAGCATTTTGAGCTGGAGAGTACATTTCAGTATAACCTAAAAATATTTCCTCTGAACTCCTTAACAAATAAGTCTGATAGGAATCAGCCCTCTGATTCATAATAGGTGCTAGCTCACTTAAGCTTTCCTTGCTTTTAACAGGCTTCCTGTTTCTTTTAAATACCTTTTGAATGAGGAACTAGAAACAATTGTCAATAACTATTTTAAATCCATATACAGGCCAGTTTGTTTACAGTCTATTTAATGCCTGTGGGATTTTCTCTTCTTTCTATAGCTGGAGCCCACTGACTCTGCTCCAGTGTTTTTTAAACACTCTTAAAGCACAGCAAGGAACTCCTTCGAACTAGTGAAGTGAAGGTGGTGTGTCTGTACAGGAGGTGGCGGGGGGAAGAAAAGAAGTATCAGGGTGAAAAAAAAAAGTGATGATAGTCCTTAGTCTGTTTTGATTCTGTTCTTCATCTGCCTCCTCCAGCTCCTCTTCTCTTCCTTGTGCCCCCAGTCCTGTAATCCCCCTTTAATCATCACTTAATATATTGCTTTCTTAATTATCACTGTCTGCAACTGAGAATCATAATACTCTTTTATATATATAATATATCCTGATTCGGGTTCTTAATTAAAACTGTATGGTGGTCTATTGCAGAAGTATGAAAATGTTCCTGTGTGTGTTGTTAACATATAATTTAGGTTCTGTTTGGTTTTAGAGTAGGATTGTCTTGCGTTCAAAAAATGTTTATTACATACTTCAGGTTATTCTTTGTGCTTCATTATTCACACTGGTGACCTGTTAGAGGTGTTTGCCCTGTCTAATGAATCCATACCCAAAAGGCTAACTCATTCCAAGTTACTGTGTCCACGCTGAAGTAGCATTAATGGATAATCTATTACAGGTTAAATAGCTTCTTGTAAATATGAAAATTCAAAAAGGACTTAATGAATTAGGTGAGGACTGTCTGTGCAAACTCTCTTTGTATATATGCTCCTAAAGCTGGACAAGGGTCAGAGTTGTAACCACAGAAGAATAATCAGGATAACAAATTATGCCCTTGGCGACTTTCTGTATTTAGTGTGGACATCAGATCTGTTTGCTTATGGCTTTTAGTATATAAGACTACATATAGTTTATATCTTTTTGATCTTTTTTCAGCTCGAGATGCAGATGAGAGGGAGAAGTGGATCCATGCTTTAGAGGACACCATTCTCCGCCATACCCTCCAGCTTCAGGCAAGTTTCACTTTCACTTTTGACTTCTTTTACTTTCTTTTTTTCAAAGCAATAAAATACAATGGCAAAACTGCTAATATCAAACAAATCCTGTATAATACCTGCTTGTTCTATAGCCTGTACAATCAGATACAGTAAAACATAGTTTGGGTATCTGAGATTGTGTTCAAGTCTGTTACTATTTTCTTGTCTTACTATCATGAGAAGAGTTAGTATAACACTTCCCTTTATTAACTCATAATATATACAGTTAGCATTAACTCCTATTTTTTTTAGAATTTATATTTGTAATAAGGTTCCAGACTTAATGTTGTACACGTAGTTTGGGTTTTTTGAGTAAAACTAGGAATTAGTCCTTTTTGGGTCAAGCCTGTTGTGTGCTTATATGTCACCTAATTTTGAAATTAAAATGAGGCAGCAGCACTGAACCTCTTTCTGGATGACAAAAATGGTGAATAGCTTGTGTTTGAATCCGCTGTGTAAACTGGATATCAGCAGTTTTCTGGTCCTAAGGACAGACAGTAGCAATGGGGATGGTTCTTAGCAGTAGTTATCTAGTCCCACAAGTTGGACTAGATGATCCTTGTGGGTCACTTCCAGTTCAAGATATTCTACGATCTAAGATCAGTTTCTGGAAATGTTCTAGACCTGGACATGTCTAAAAGGACTTGCTAAACATTTATTTTTGCCCTGGAGAGAAACCCAAACTCTCATGAAAGAGATTTTCTCATACTCAGTTTATACCACAAAGGTGATACTGATGACAGTGTAGAAATCTTAAAGGAGGTATTCACTATTTGTGTTGAATGAAGGTTTGGGGTGCTTTTGGAATTGACCTTGTGTGAAGAAAGATATAGTAAAATCCCTAATATCACATAAGGAGAAGATAGATTTAGATGACATTTGCCCAGTGTAAAGAGTTGGAACAAACCTGAATTTGTCCCATCCAACTTTAGGCACTTGTGCAATCCCAGTCAATTTGGCTGTTAAAGAGTGGGTTTCAGCCTTTTCTGATTTATAAAAGACCACTATAAATTTTCTAGTGGATAGTAGATCCCTGGATAAGAATTCCTGTTTGACAATCAGCTTTGTATCCCTAGTAACATGCCATGGGTATTTTAGAAGTAATCTCTCCATCTGGACACAGTAGTTGAGCAGAGACCGAAGAACCCTGGACTGCAGTGGGTGTGAGGAGACAGATTATCTAGGGAACAACATGTGGAGGTTGCAGAGCTGAGCCCCATCCCAAGGGATGCCTCTTTCCCCATCCTCAGCTTAGAAAGTGAATACGTTAACATGAGTGGTTTAAGGGTCTGAAATGAAGTAAAAGGAATCTGTGCCATTTCCTCCACCAGAAGATTTTTTTATGACTTGGAGGTACAGAGCACAGGAATGAAACACCAGAGTATAGGTTGGTTTTATCAAAATGTATACTTCCATGCTCTCTAGAAATGGTGAGTGTAGTTTTACTGGCAGAAATAGATTTCATGATTGGAGCTAATAATGGAACTGTTTCCTGTTACATAACTGTTGACATTCCTGGAGTTTTTCAAATGAGTAAAGCATATTTAGATAAAAAAGCCTAAGGTAGTAATTTATCTAGTAACGTTCGAGGGAATAATTTAAAGTTCAGAATTGCTTACAAAGAAATACCTCCTCCTCCCTCGTAAATGTTTACAATTGGATGTGTTATGTTGTGAGCCACTGCTGTGTGCTCACCACTCGTTTTCATGAACCTTCCTCATCAGTCACGTAACATTTCTGTTTCTGAAGCCCTTGTTTGTGTAGTAGCTGGAACAGCGTTCAATTACACCCCCACTCGGGAACTTCCAAGGTTTACCATCTTCACAGATGGCTGAGCAGGCACCGATTTAAGAATGAAACACAGCAACATATCCTTGCCAAACCTCATTCTTTCATGGGTTAGGGAGAGGAGTCTCCACTGCTGTGGGGATGTACCGGTGGGACGCGCAGGCGGAGCGAACAGGGGCCGAAGTTTCGGGGGGTGGCTGCGGGGCCGAGCGCAGGGTAAACCCAGGCACAACCCCCGCAGCGCCTCCACGGCCGGCCCGGCCCTGCTGGGCTCTACCAGCGCCCGTTCCCCCTCCCTCCCTCCCTCCCTGTGCTCTGCGGGGCCGGGCC
>VZRE01012153.1:629924-687810 GCA_013396775.1 Cephalopterus ornatus
CGGGAGCCCCCCGGGGCACACCCTGCTCGGGGCAGCCCCGCGGCGCCTCCCGGGCGGGCGGGCGGCCGAGCGCCCACCCCAGTGCCCGCGGCGGCCCCGGGGACGGGCGGCGGGACCGGGAGCACGGAGCCCCCGGGATGGCGGGACAGGGAGCAGCGAGCGCCGCCGGGTCCCGTGCGCCCGGAGGGATGCTCCCAGGCGGATACAGGAGCCCCGCGTACACAAACGCGCCTTGCCCCCAATAGCCTTTAAACAAAACGGCGCTCGGCGTGCTTTCGCTTTCCTTTTCATTTGGGCAAAAAAAGTCAGACGGCTTCTTTGGGGGATTATTGGCTCAGCGGGATGGAGGGGTTTGAGTGCTGCGGCAGAGATTATTCTCTATAAAGGCGTTTTCTTAGGTTCTTAGTTTCTGTCGCAAACAGACATGTGATTGTCTGTCAGACAAAACCTTTATGCATCTGGTTTTGTCCAAAATAATGTACTTTTTCTGAGGCTTTTTGTCATATTTTCATGCTGCTTTCAGTCTGCCTGTTCTGGGATGAGAGTATTCAAGTTTGGAAGGTCAGACTTAAAAGTTTGCTTCACATCTGAAATGTGAGAAACTGTACTGAAACCCAGGTGGTTCGTATGTTGAGTGAACCAAATCAGGAAGGATTAGGAGTTAATGCGAGGTGGAAAGGTGAAGTGGTGTCCGCGTGTTCTCTAGTCTGATTAGTCTTGCTGATTTTATTTTTGGCTAAATGTTCTACTGTGTTGTCCTTCAGTCTTTATAATGGAAATGCTTTTGAAACATGTAATAAAACACACTTCTTCTGCACCCCCTTTCTCCCCTGCTCCTCAAAGCCTAAACTTGCAAGAATGAGCTACAGACAAGGAACTGAGTCATAAATACACAGAATGAATAAAGGGAACCAAGCTGCTCAGAGGGCTGACAATTAGTAATGTTTTATCCAAAGGGAAAAACAATAGGGAGGAAACATTTCAGATATGCTTGTAGCCTAATTTGGCTGAATTTTGAACCTGAAGTCTGTTGTTCTGCTTGCTTTGTTTTTGTATGTACTTATGTTAAAGCTATTGCGAAAAATGCACATAGTTGTTCAACAGCTTTGGCTGTTGAAAAGTCCTTGAATAGATGGTGCAATACTACTGCAAGTACCATTCTGAACCCACCAGTGGTTTTCCCCTTATGCCCCTGAGTTGCTAGCGTTTAGACATTACTAGGCCAGCACATCAGTTGCCTCATACCCACAGAAGATAAGGGGGAGGGTGTTCATGGGGTATATTGTGGCTTAAGTTTGTTGTTTGAGCAGAGGTGATAAGGTATCTCAAATTTTCTTTAGTTCCTCAGCAGCACCTTATGTCAGCCAGCAGTCCCATTCAGACAGGACATGCTTCTAGTTGTCCTGTTTAGTGTAAATACCCTGCTTTCCTCACTGTCTTTCAAGTGGCACCCTAGTGCTACAAGTACTTTTTGGTTCTGGAATTCTCCGGTGTGAAAACCCCTTGAAGATAACTAGTGTCTTACAGGACTACAGTAACACAGTAACTTTCTTGTTTGATCTACCCGGAACTATTTCAGCCTCTGAGTGGACTCTCTACAGACAAAGAAATTGAAATTGCTGTCAGTACAAAGGTGAGCCAGCCATTTCTTACCACCATAAAAGTGAAAGGAATTAAATAAGCATTAATTGCCTTGTAGCTTGATAGCTCCATAATTTAAACAAGGTGTTTACTTCCTCAGTAGCAAACGGTAGGGTAAGAAAACTATTCCAAGAAGTGGATCTGTGATAGTTGCTGTGAAGAGTGATACAATGGCTTAAACACAAAGTTACACCAGGGCTTCTCAACATGTGGGAGTTGGTACTCCTACTGTAAGCAGTCCTGTCTTCTAGCAAAAAGAAAGAGGTAGTGTAGCAAGAAGACCTCAGTTTGGAACTGGATTTGGAACTGGCACGAATTAAAACAGCTTTTTGTGCTGCGCTCCCTTTCCAAGTTTAGTTTTAACCTCATTTAGTTTCCACATTGAGTTGCTTGTGTGGCAAGGTGAATGTTTATGCTGACTCTAAAGAAAGAGCAGAGTAAAGGTGAGAGTAAACAACAGGGGAACTGATTTGTTTCCCCTTCATTTATGCTGGTTTAAAGTGTTTGGAAACTGTGTTGATACTAGGAGTTTACTTAGTATTACATGAACCAGGATTTTTTTATGACCTTTCTAAAGCTGCAAACAAGAATGAAAGGTAGAGTAAAACTTTCTTATATGTTAAGTGTATTATTCTCTTAAGTATATTATACTATTATTCCTTGGCTTTTCAATGCTGCTTCTAGTGTGAGTCAAGAATTCTTGCAAAAAACTAAGAACATGTTCTTTTAGATTAATAATATATCCAGTATAGATGTATTTCAAGTGCTGCTGGAAGGGCATAGTGTTGGCAGGCATGTTGCTGTTTTCAGATTTTGCTAACAAAATAACTATTGATAGTGGGTAAGCACCTTAGAACATATGCATTGTCTATGTTGGTTATAGATCAATGAATAGATTATAGGTAAATAAAAGGTACTCTAGGATATACTTAGTATTTGTGAGGTTTCAGAATTGTAACCTATGCTTTAAAGACAGAATTTTACGTCAGTGTGTAAATACTTCTGTTTTTTGAACTATTTTCCTAGAAGACCTGATAATATTTATAACCACACAGTGTTTGCTGAACATGTTGTGTTTTGCAACACGGAATTTTTCTTGTAAGAATTGCAGTATTCTGACTTCTTGGAAGGCTCGTATGCTTTCCAGAAACCCATATATTTGCTTTTAAACTGAGCTTGAGACATTTACACTCTGAGCTTTAAATATTGCTTAAAAATCTAGCAGAGGAAAAAAAATAGTGTTGGTTTTGCCACGAAAGTGCTCTTGTTTAGTGGTTTACGACTAGATTTGTCATTTGGTCCTTATAGGCAATTTCCTACTTGACAAAATCTGAGATGCTGTAGATAGGGGATGTGTTTTTGATGAGATATTGTGGATGGAAGAAGAGCGTTCTTATTCACTTCTTTAACTTGCACAAGAATTTTTAGTTGGACTTGGAATCCCAATTAGATGAAGAATGTAGCAGAAGTGTCTTCAAAAAGATAAGAAAGTCCGCTCTGTACAGCTTTCTCTCTTCCTCCCCCAGCAAAGCTATTATTGTAATGCTTTTATTTGAGAAATGTATTCAAATTTTCTGGTATGCTTCTTCTAAGGATGATGCAATCTTTTCATCCCATCTGAGTTTGAAAGAACTGGTTTAAATTGGGCTGAATTACTTTCCAGCATGGACAGGTTTTGAATACAAATGCGTTAGTGGTATGTGTGACTTCTAATTTGGAGGACAAGGAGACAACATGTAAACTCCCTTAATGCTGGCAGTTCTCTTGTGAAAATAAGGCTCATAATATGTATTTTCAGTTGTGCTGTTTTGTTGTTTCCTTCTTGCTTACCCCCTCCAAAAAAAAGGGTTGTGTTTGAAGGGAGTAATTTTGCAGGACTCTTAGTGTGAGACTTGTTTACTCAACCCCAGACCATCATGTAAACCCTCTCCTAGGATGACCCTCCTATCTACTTGCCCAGCATTACTAGGGACCCCACAGATTGCACTGGGAGACCTCTAACTGGAGTCTATCCCAATGTGCTGCTGGGCCCCACTTCCTCCTGCCTGCCTACAAACACTGGGATTGAGATGTGCCCTGTAGAATCTGGTCCTTAAGCTTTTGGTATATCTTGAAAGGGAGGGACATTCCAGAAGTTGTAGGAGGGAAGAAGTGATAAATGAGAGAATGCTATGCTACCTTATTCTCTTTTCACCATCCTTTAATAATAGGGGGTTCGTAATGGGGAGGAGTCAGACACCAAACACTTTGTTTGGGAGGTGGTAGGCAGATGAGAAGTTTTTAAAATTACTTGCTTCTGCAACTGTTTTGTCTGGTAATGGTTAATTCTTTAAAACTTACATGAACAGAGTCATTATTGGAGGGAAATAAATTGTACTTACCAATAAATGTAGTTATTCAATGGAAAAACACGTTATATTACTTCAGATAGGTACTGACAGCAAGATAGTGTATTTCTGAAGATCTACTATAGTCTGGGTTCCTATTCTTTTCCATAATTTGAGTTTTAGAATGACAGCATGACTTTAGCTGGAGAAGACCTCTGGAAGTCACCTGTTCCAAGCCCCCTTCTCCTTGTGAGACAAACTTGTACAATAGATAAGGTTTGTCAAGGGTCAAATCCAGCTGAGTTTTGAACTCTGCCCTCCAGGAGTGGAAGTTCAACAATATCTGCGGGCAACCTGTTTTGCCAGTTTATAAATAGGTGAGCAGCATACAATACAAGTTTCTCATAAAAATTTGACTGCTGGTTCAGATGTACAAATTCCTAATTTAAATGTTTAACAAGCTGTTAAATGCCATTCTGTTGACTCCGCTCACCCATTTCTTTTGAAGCCTCATTTCCTTCATAGTAGGGAAGAAGATAATGGCTCCCCTTTTTACCTCTACCATGTCTTTGGGCAACCAGATAATCAAGAAATAAAGATTTGTTCTGCAAATCTGCGCTTTGTATATCTGCTCTGTCTAAATTACTGCTAGGTTTGATTGATTTTGTTTGCTATTTTTGGAGGGGGTGTACTGTGCTATTGCTCATCTTTATATCGTTAACTCTCTAATTATCATTTGGTTTTCAATTTTAAAACTATGTGAGAACTTAAAATTATTAACCTAATCTCATATAACACAGACTAATGAATTTGCTCGCTAGGTTATCGAATTTCATCTAAACAAACAAAGAGCAAACTAGTGAAGTGCTACAACTTTAGGTACCTTTGCTTCTTTTCAAAATTATTTTCATGTTTCATCTCTCTGCTCTGTCAGCTTGACACTACACTTGGGTTTATGGCTTTCTCTTTATGTTGAGTGAAGTTGTAACTTTCTCCTAGAACTCTTTAGGTTACAGTTTTCTCTGTGCTTGATGTTGATGTCTGCTCAATTTTAACACTCAATGTTTTGATCAGCTTCTCCCATATTGCTAAGAGCCTGAAATTTAAGAATGGCATTTTATCATTAAGCCACCACTAAAAATACCAGATAGTTACATATCAGTAGTCATAGAGTGATGACTGAAATAAAAATCAGCATTTTGATGCATCATACAGGTAACATGCACCATAAACTATATTTCTGTGTATAGTATCTTCAGCAGAATTTTTCTGTATGGTTCATGTGGGTTTGGTATGCAAAACCTGACCTCCAGAATTTTTAACTGAGCCTGCAAGACCATTTGCTGAACTGATGGGATTGGCTGTACAGACAATTCCATTTTCAACAAGAAAATAGAAGACTAATATCATATGGTTTCAGATGTAGTTTCAGTGTAATTTGAACTCGACTAGTTTGAGAGAGTGTCAAAAGTTGCTTGGTTGAGAGGACTTTCCCTTCTGCCTATTAGGAGTTTTTCTGACCACTTGTTACACTGAGTGCTTTCTGTTTTTTCTTAATTTGTAGTCATTATCAAAACAATTGCTTTCTTTTCCTCTCTTCTCCTCCCTCTTCCTTGTTTCAAAACACTGTTCCTAAATTTGTCCTGTGTGGACTGTATAATATGGGGTTAAGTATTTTTTCTTTATGCTGGTTTACAAACTAAATGGATAGGTTTACGCATGTAGAGCTGTTGTCAAGATCATGGTATTAGTCTGCAGCAGAGTTTAAGATTTGGCAAATGAGTAAAGAATATGTTTTCCAGTCAGTAGATGAGTTTATGCTTTAGGCTGTGTGTGATACTGTGCACACAGCTGGGTGGAGGAAGAGCAAGTAATTCCTCTACTGCACATAAGTGCTCACACCTCTAGAGAGCCATAAATAAAACTCCTAATATGATAGCCCGATATCATACAAAAATAAAAGAAACTGTCTGTTCTGACAGAGCAAACAATGCCAAACAAAATGTTGTGCTAATATGGAATTTTACAAATACAGATTGCCCGTCATCCCCACACGAAATGGTTTTTCCCCACTGGCTGATCTTCACATGTTCAGACTCTTGATGTTCTCAGCAGTCAAAACAGCACAGTTGATGTTTCATAAGAGTTTGAAGGGAAGATGTCACGTTTGAGATCAGTGTGAGTACTGTGCAAGGATTTAGGCTAGTAGGAAAATTGTCGCTGCTGTGATGTTTCTATTATAACTGATGTTTGCTTCTTTATCCTTCATGGATTTTTTTTCCTCCTGTGTATGTTTATCTTGCAGTGTACAATTTTTTCAAGCTGGGTGTGCTTCAGTATTTGTTTTGCAGTTCCATTTGCATTAAAGGCATTATATAAATAAACCTTTAGTGTGTTTACATAGTATATGTGCGTGAAAGCAGAAGTAATCCATTTCAAGAATTCTCTCTTTTCTTTCCTCTTATTAAAGATGTGGGAATTTGTTTGGGTCTTTAAGTATATGGTGTATCAGTTTAAAGGTAGGGATTAGGTTATATGCAGAAGTGTGCTCTGAGTTTAATATTATATAGGAGAAAAAAATTTCCAAGCAAGAAAATAGAAGAGTAATCATTCTTGGGGCACTGATACTTTGTCCTTGGCAGCGTATGTGCAACAAAATCTCAGAATCCAAATACAGTGATAAGGATGGAAATAATTACAGCTGTAAAGGAACTAGGGCAACCAGGACTAACAAGTTTGAACTTTTCAGCTCAAAGGTGGGTCCGTATTTAAGAAGAGATTTAGCAGTTCTTAGCTAAAAGCTGTGAGTTGAGCAATACTGTCTGAAGTGTGAAAAGTTCAGTCGTCCCACTGGCTGTGGTTTGGGCTTCCCTAACTGAAATGTAAGGATATGGAATGATAAGACAGTCTTCAGAAAAACTTGAACTCTCCTATGTATTTTACAAAGAAACTTTAATCAGTGTAATTTAAGAGGATTTGTTCAATCGTAAGTAATGAAATACTCTGGCATGTGATGATTATACCCCCACTGAAAATGTGGAGCAATTTACTGCTACTGCAAACAGAAGCCAGATCTGTTCAGCTGTTTGCCTGTGTCTGCACGTGGTGGGAGGAGAGGCAAGGCAGCATTTTCTCACTCAGATGGCAGGCAAAACCATATTGTTGTTACTTTTTTTTTTTCTCCTCCTAAATGCTAATTAAATATTTGATTTTCATGTGTTTATTTATATCCAGGGGGTGGATTCAGGATTTGTTCCCAGCGTTCATGATTTTGACAAGAAGCTTACGGAGGCTGATGCTTATTTACAGATCTTGATCGACCAGTTGAAGGTAGGGTGACAAACTGGTGTATTTACTGTGTTGGGGGTCTGCTCACCAGGGTGGTTTCAAGGTCAGGTTGAAAGGAAGCTCAGCAGAGAGAGTCAGTCATGTTATGTGCTTGGCATATGTTCTGGTAAATGTGGGATGCAAAGAGATCGTCTGGCTGACCTGTGAATTGGAGAAAACACGCCTTTTTTTATATATGAAGTCTGATGATGATAGAATTTTATTTCCTCTTCACTTTCTTAGTATGTTACATAAATTCTAACCACTATTGAAATAAAGACATTTTTACTGTAGGTGTAAAAATTAAAAGTTATGAGCTAAGGGCTGAAAAATGGAGTTAAAAAATTAGAGTAGCTCAAAGAGATTTATATAAAATGATTTACAATGGCTGAAAGATTCTGTTTGATATATACCTTTACGGAAATGGCATAAATGGGCTAAGATTAATTGGAAAATGTAATTAAATCATTGTGTTGCTCATAGCAACATACTCTAGAGAAAATTTTGTCAAGTAGCGTATAACTACAGTTGCAGATAGTTTCAGACTTCATTGTAGTAGTGACAGATAATCTGTGCCTTGTCCTTGAGAGAAAACCTTCTGTAGTAATGTTGTACAAACACAATTCTTTTATACTTTGTATTTTAAGAATAGATGGGAACGTGAGGAGCAATGAGGTCGTACCTCTCAGTACTCACCTTGTTGAGAAAAACAGTGCTTAGGACACTTTTTCCCATGACTCAGCAGGTTAAAATTGCTGTTGAGTTTGCATCAGTTCTGCTGGGTTGGATTGTTTTTTCCCCTGATATAATGTGCGAGTACTCTATGTGAGATATTCAGCAAAAATTCAGTTGGAGGGTAGGGCCAAAAGTGAAGGTAGGGAAAAGAGATGCAAACAAAATTCAAAGCTGCCTTGAGGAGACTCGCTCAGGAGCTGCTTTGGTCTCCCACTCTGGAGTTGTTGAGCACATTTCACTGACAGAAGGCATTTAAATCTTTACACCTTCTAATTGTTATTTCAGGCCATCTAGGGGGGCGGGGTATAGGATTTAATTAATAATGAAAGGAGAGTCAATTTGAGGATGGACAGAGACCAAGATCACAGTCTTTTTTTAGAAGCAGAAATCAGCCCTCAAGGGAAAGGGAACACATGAGTAGATTTGAGGCAGGCAGTGAAGAACTGCAGCTCACTTCCTAAAAATTACATCCTCTTCTCTGAGCAAGGGTGGGTGTGATGAACTTTGGAGCATTACCCTTAATCTTTTCTCTTTCTTGAACAACTTCGTGGTTACTTGTGTGTGCACCTCAGAAACAGCTGTTAACTGTTTTGGCTCAGCTTGTGTTAAATGCACATACAAGCTTTATAGTAAGAATTTGTTTCACTTTGCTTAACTGCGTTTCAGATTCCACTTTTAAGAAAACAAACATATATTAATGCTGGGAAATCACTATGAATCTTCCCAAAAGAAGTGCTTCCAAATCTTACATGATTGAAATCGTGTACCTGTGTAACAAGGTACCTGGAAGGGTTGATTGGGGTTGAGGCTGTTTTGGTAAATGCTTCATACACCCCAAAAGTCTTTGTTGAAATAGAAGAAAGGCAGTTGGAGGTGTTTTGATGAGTGTCACTTTTATTACTTAACCTCACCTTTTTGTTCAAACCACGATAGAATCATGCCAGGCTGAGCTGTGAGATTTGGTCTCTTGCAGGATGGGGTAATGTGAAAAATTAGTTACAAATTTGTTATATCACAAATCCTGTAAAGAGATATTAGAACAAAACTGCTTTGGATCATAATATCAGGGTTGTATGACTTAAGTACTTCTTAAATGCTTTTGGTTTTGAAATTTCAGTGGGTTTTTATATGAAAAAATAACACTTCCAGTATTTTCACAAGTATCTCTTTCTTTCAGCTCTTTGATGAAAAACTCCAGAACTGCAAAGATGATGAACAGAGAAAAGCAAGTACATTTTGTCTTCAATATTGCTTGTTTTGCTTCATCAGATGGGTTTGTGCATCAATTTGCTATAGTCTATAAAAATATAAAGTATAGTTCAAAATTATTGAGTTGTCGCAATCAGTTAAAGCAATTTGAGTAACTGGTAACATTTGTGTTGTGAGTAGGTTGAAAACAGAAATTTTAGTAATACTGGGTGTCACAATATCAAAAAAGATTTCAGTCTGGTGGAAATGATTACTCCTCTGCTATGCAACAGTTGAAAGCATTTTAACTTAAATTTGCTATTTTTTTCAATATTTAACAAGGATGAATGTTTAATACTGGTAGGTAGGAATTACTAAGGTATTCTGAAAAAAGATATAAATACTAAGAACCATGTATTTCCCATAGTCAGTGTGCGGCCTGTGTAGGTCTGTGACATGATGAAAGTCTGAGAGTACCACAATTCATTCACCTAAAGTGAGGATGCCATGAGTGTACTAGTGGGGAGCACTACTTTTTTAATGAGGTTGTAATTCATTAAAGTGTTTTGTATTATTTTGCACCCCCTCCTGTTCCATTTCAAAGTCGGGTTTGTAGGCCTGAGTTCAAGCAGTGTTCAAGAAAGGCTGGCACATACCTTTGGTGGTGTGGGTTTGGCACTAAGTGTCGTGCTGGCTTCGTATATTAATTTGTGTGGTGTGGAGGAGGGATTTAATAACTCCTTATGAAGGGTTTGTTACTGAGGAGTTGCTTTCTTTCAGCAAATGCAGTAATTTCAGTATCACAGAGTAGTGGTGGATTTCATCCTGGTGCCCTCCCTCACTGTCTTGGGTGAAAAACAAGCTGATGTTGTCTTGGTATTTGGTTCCAGATTTGAAAACAGTTTGATGCTTTCTGTGATTAGTTTACTTCTTTATAATGCTTGTGACCTTTTGTGTGTTATCCATCTTGCCTGATGTGTTCTGTGGTGTCTTAGGGAATTCTTTCATGTGTACAGGCTTTTAAAATAACTTTTAAATACTTTTCTGTCAGTGTGTTTAATCTGTGGACAACTGACCACGAGAGTAAGATCTACAGATTTTGTATTTCTCCTTTGGTGTGTCTTAGTAGGAAGACTTGTCCTTCAATTTTGACCTCCCTCCAGATGCTACTTTGCAGATCAGTCAGTACTTTCTTTTTCCCTGTGACAGTGCTCCTAATCCCTGGAGGCTTTCTGCGTGTTGTGCTGACTTCTTTATCTCTGCAAGGTATCTGTGGAACAGACAGACTGACTTTTTAGAGAAAGCAGGAGGCTCATTTAGAAGGGGGCAGCTTTTTCTGGTTTTAAATCTTGATGAGGGTTGCTATTACTATAGATTCCATTTATTCTCTATTAAAAATGAAAAAGATTTGGCAGAGCACTTTCCTGATCGTGTTTCTTCCTGTACTAAAGCAGCTAAGAGGTTTTTTGATATGGTGTTTAGCAGTTTCCTATTTGTTTATGGAAGTATGGTATCATATGGAAGTATCATAAACCGAGTGTAACCTGCAGGATACTTCCATCCAACCCGTAGTTCTTTCCTCTGAGGAAACAAGATTTGGATATTTGAGTGCTAAGTGCTTCCCAAGTAGCTGAGTGCTGTTCTGCAACAGTTTATGGCCAGGGATTTAAAACCTGAGCTGTTGTTTTTTTCAAGTGCACGGAGAATTGGATGAACTGGTGGTTTAGTTACAGAACATTTGGTCTTTTGGAGGTGATGATGTAGGATATAGGTGTTCTGAGATGCCTCCAGATCTCTTGGGTATCTTCCTTCTGAGACTGGTAATCTCTTGAACTCGGAAGAAGGCAGTGCAGATGTAGACTGGATGGATTTTGGAGTATAGGGATTATCATGAATTCCCTGTGCTATGTTGCTGCTCCTGGCAGAAGTAGAGCCAGCAGCGTATGGTGGGATCATACACAACTTGCAGTGCTGCCAGTTTTGCTCAGTCTACTGGTGGGGTATAATATGTGTATCTGATTGTGTAGGAAGGAAAGGAAGGGTGTGTGAGCTGAGAGTACTGGTTTCAAGGTGGAGAGAGGACCTTGCTTTCTGACAGTGTTGGCAGTGTTACTGCTGGGAACTCAGGTGAGCTTTTCTGTTCAGGGGTTGTGTAGTGATCTTGACCACACATATCGGGGAGAATGAAACTGCAAAGCACTCAAAAGCATGAGAACAGCAAAGAGGTGAATATTTGCAGGCTGCAATAAAGCTAACATTACTTAGCAGGATTTGGGAGGGAAGTGTAGTCTGCTTAAGCTGTTTAATTCAAAAGAAGTGCTTTTTGTGAATAAATCCAAGGCTGAGCACACAGATTTAGGTTGCACCTTACAAATTTCAGCTGTGACTCAGCTGCCCCTAGGTGCCTGTGCTGCCTCTCTGTGCTGGATGAGCTGATCCCTTTGTAATCACATGATGGTTGAATGAGGCAAAAATCATGTTCAGTGAGATAAAATTAGCCTTCTCAGTGATTTCATAAAAAATCAGATATCAAGGAGGTGCAATGAGCAGCAAATAGATGGAGTAGTTTTGGCAGCAGCAGCCTGCAGTTTGATTAGATTAAATATGGCATGTGGCTGTGTTCTGCACATGCAAATCTTCAGGAAATTGATGTTTCATTTGGAAATATGTGTATTAATTACCTAAAACTGGGGGAACTGTCTTATTAAAATTTTATCTGCATCTGTTTTCAAAGACTAAGGATGTTGAAGAGGGAAAATTGTGATAAATATTAGTACTAAATGGTACTGTTTATTTTTTTTATTGGTAATGTTTTATCCTCAACCTAACTCTTTTTAACTGCTTATGGTTTTGCCTACAATTTTGTATTGTCTGAATTATCAATGTTACTTTAAACAAGTTTAAACAAAAGATAATAAGAATAAATTTACAAGGGTTGTTGTAGTGTAGTGTGTGTACATAGTAGTGTAGTTCTGTACAAATGGTGAGATGAGATGGCATAGAAGCGTTCCTGTAACCTTTCCTCCAAACCAACCAGTCTTGTAAGCATGAAGGTTTTGTTGCAGTGATCATCCACTTCTTTTTCCCTCATCAGTGTCATATCTATAGTGTGTTTGTGTAAGATCTCACATGGGCAGAATTCACAAACTTTTATTTCGTGCCTGAATAACACTTTGCCAGGAAAATCCAGGGTCTTCCATATCAGCCTTTGCTTAGCCCTAAAGAATAGGGCTGGTACTTCTTAGAAGGCTCTTCCCAGGGACTGAGTCTGTCTGACTTGCCTGCACTGTTCTCGTGATTTTATGCACAATATTCCGGTTCCATGTGCTGTGTTCTTGCAAGGTGGTCACAGAGCACAAATGTGAAAAATACTTGATCGGTGTGTATTGTTACTTCTTAATTTGGCCAGCCCACAAAGAATTCATTTCCATAGTGTTAAAGAAATCGGTTGTATAATTTGTGGAAAGGCCTTGAAAACCTGGTTGTCGTGAGGTTTTTCCCATGCCCGATCTCATGTGTAATCTTGAACAAATTACCCTGTTGTCTGTACCTGCATGTAAGAATAGCAATGTCTTAGTGTCTTGTTTGGAAAATTACAAATTGCATCATGTGGCCTGAGATCACTTTCATATTTTCAGTAAAGATGATCTCACTGAAGGGAGTGAGATCACAGTTTATTTGGTGTGTAAATACTCCATGACATGTTGGGGAAAAAATAGGTAAAGAATGATCAGAACTGCTACAGTTGGCTGTAAAGCTTTGAGACTGATTTCCTTCAGGTGCATCATCTTTCATCTGAGAAGATCTGTGTGCTTGGGTACCTTGCTTATTCTATTTTGGTGCTAAAAGGCTCAAAACTTCACTTCTGTCATATTTAAAATGCATTTTTTTCAATATGTGTTCATATAAAGTTTGGACTGGAAGTATAATAGAGACATGAAAAACAAAAGCAAAGGAATTTTTGGCTGTTGGCATATTCTCTGCTGGTAGCAGGAGTAAATAGAATATAACTTTGTGATGTGACATCCCTAATATTCAGTTTTCTGGATCAGCATGGTCCAGTCTTTCCAGTGGGGAAGTCTGAGGCTGGGTGCTGTTTGGCCACCTCTTGCCAATTAATCCTGAGGAAAATGTACAGCATTTTCTGGGAAGATAAAGAACAGAGCAGAACTGAAAAATTTCCCCCGGGTATTGGCTGGGAGAATGTCACTGCATTTGTTTTCTTTTTAATCCAGAGATTGGGACTATTAATTCCTGTAGATTTTTAGATGTATGTTGCTCTCTTACGGTGTAGAATTTGGCTTGCAATGCCCGGTGAGGGAAAAGATTCCTTTACACAGTTTGATTATTCAAGAATCAAGAAGTTTGTGACTCAGGTCACATGAGACACTTGTGTTAATCAAAACAAAGAGATCCTGGAATTGCATTAATAGAGGTTCAGTGCTGAATCCAATTTAATAATTTTGCCTTCTGCAGACAGAGCCAAGGACATCAACAGGATGCATCTACTCCTGAAACAGGTCACACTGATGTGTAGAGTGGCATGCAGATGCCTTTTGCATGCCTGAAGTGCAGTTCCACACAGGAAATATTTATGAACCAGTGTTTCTAGATAAAATTAAGTAGGCAGATTTCCAGATGCACTTTTACCGGAGACTTAGAAAGAGCAAGAACACGTGTGCACTGTTATTTTCTGTGATTTGTTTTAAACTGTGCTTAGCTGCGTATGTTTATTCTGCTTGAATGATGGTAAAAGTGTTAAATGTGTCACCATGCAGTACACTTTATAAGGATATAGACTGAACGTAGCATTTTCATGCTGCATTTCGTTTTTATTGATGTAATGAAAAAAGGAAGTGTAGACTTTAATGGGTAAATGTGTATAATGTATGTCACTGCTTAGAAATTCCTAGCCTTGTCATCTTTAAGCTTTAATTGTCAGTTTGACTTCTGTCTTGTCTTGAAAATTGTGTCTATATATGGAAATAGTCTTTAACGTGCTGGCTAAGGGCTTTTTCCCCTCCTCCAATGTAAGATTAAAATATTGTGTTTATACAGTATTTAGGTCAAACCAGATGCTGGAAATTCTTTCTTTAACCACACTGTTTTGATTTTTATTTTACAGAAAATTGAAGGTCTCAAAGAAACAACTAGTGTAAGTTTCTTTAATTTTTATAACTATTATATATAGATTCTGAAATTCACCTTGTTTTCTTGGAAAAGTTTTTTACAGAAAAGTGGGAACCCGTAGTAGGTCCAACAGTGTGGTGGCAGAGGCAGCCTGATTCTGGTGCTGTATTCAGATTTATGTCCAGCACTTCAGAGTCATGGAATAGTTGAGGTTGGAAGGGACCTCTGAAGGTCTTAGTCCAATCCTATGCACGGAGCACCATCAGCTGGTTGCCCAGGACCAAATCTAGTTGGGTTTTCAGTAGCTCCAAGGATGGAGGCTCTACAACCTCTGTGGACAACCTGCTCTAGTGTTTGATCATCCCTAAAGGAAAAAAAAGGTGTTTTCTTCTGTTTAAGGTGATTTTCCTGTATTTTTATTTGTGACCACTGCCTGTTGTCCTGTCACTGGGCACCACTGAGAAGAGTCTTGCTCTGTCTTCCTTCCAGCTGCCATCCCACTCAGATACTGATGTCCATGGATAAGGTCTCCCTGAGCCTTTTCCTCTCCAGATTAAGCCAGTCCAGCTCTCCCAGCCTTTCTCCCCAGGGCAGTTTACCTGCCTGCAGGGCTCTGAAAGGAGCTGACTTCCATTTCCCCTGACAGCCTGGGCTGTGTGTGGCCTTGGGAAACTTCGCTTTTCTGCTGTGCTTTTGTATCTGGGGGAAAAAAAAGGGGGAAGGGAAAATATGGGTTCTGCAGAAGTGAGTGTCCATTTAGTTCTCACCCAGTATTTCAGCTAATATTCTATATAGCCAATAACAAAATGCTAAGGGGTAGTAATATGAGGGTTTTTTCTGTTATTTTTGTTTTCCTAGAGCATGGTAGAATCAATAAAACACTGCATTGTGTTGCTACAGATTGCTAAAGTAAGTACCCTGTGAACTATTTTGAATTTTAATTATACAGCATTAATCTGTTTGAAACCAATTGAAATCTAAAGGTGCCTTCTTTATGATCCTGGAGATAAATATATATCAAACCCCCATTACGAGTTGATTTATGCTAGTATTTTAATGAACTTTCTGAAATATTGAGTTCCATAGCAGACAGTCCCGTCAATGCTCATGGTAGCAGTCATGCTGGGGACCTAAGTTTTCTTTCAGATAAACTTTCTTTTGCAGAGTTTGCTGTTAAGCTACAGAAGAACTCAGACAAACTTGAGGGTGACAGAACTGAAACTTAAGAAAACTCCTCTTTCTGCTTCATTTAAGAATGTGGCTAACAAGTAAAAAAGGGGAACCATAATGTAAACAATTGAAACTGTTTTGGAAAGGTTTGTCATAGCTCTGAAGTTCATGATGATGTTGGAACTTTTTGAAGTAAGATTATATTATTTGAGAATGCAATATGGGTAACGCACTTATGCTTTTCACCTAAATGTTTTGTTAGTTTTTAAAATTTAGTGAGATTTGGATTTACTTTTTTTTGTCAAGTTCTGCCCTTGCAGGTTTAACATACTATATTTAGGATATGTTAATTCTGAGCTGCTGATTTATATCTTATGACCAAAGTGAAGAGAGATGGTGTTTTGCAAAGAAATTAATTTATGGTACTTTCAGAATTTCAGGCTGATTTAATCAGAACACATTCTGATTTGACCGGAGATAGGCATGGGCTCTTCATGTAGCCTAGATCAACTGGTTTTTGTAGCTTTCAAACGTAGTGCTGCTGTTTGTCTTCATTCAGGATGCCAGATACGTTGTACAAAATTTTGAGCACAGTGAAAGTTGAAGTATTTAGAATCTTACAGAATCAGAAGTCATTCACTAAAAGGATCAGTGCCTGTTTTGTGAAATTCAAATTTCATATTAGTAATTTAAAAATTCTGAAGAAAGTGTTAACAGGTTTGTACAAAACCAAAAATATTTTACAAGTAGTAGGCACATTGAAATAGTTCTGTGCCACATGAATTTAGAGCTGGAACAGTTTATTTTACATGCAGTGATACTACTGAAATCCTTCACTGTAGTGGCAGCAAGAAGAGTCTTGTCAGTACTTCGTAATTTGCTGTTATTTAGTACTGGATATATTTAAAAGTGTTTTAGCACAATGAATCCAGTAGACTATATGTTGTTCTCTAGGGGTTTGATGGAATCACTTGTAATATACTAATTTTCTTAGATAGCTATGTGTGACCTGCTGCATTGAAGTAGCTGTTGGAGAGACTGTGTGCAACAAATTACTTGCTTATTTTTTGTGAATTACTGTATAAATTAATATAATAGTTCTTACTTTCACAAGGGTTTAATTCCTGTGAAATGCTACTCTTTCTTTCAAAAGCTCTGCTATGTAATTAGCAAAAGTGAAAGTGTAGAATTATAATCTGCTTGTCAGGTTCTTGATCAGAGCTGGTAATAGGTGGCTGTGTTAGCTTGCTTTTTTCTGTTGAATATCAAATCCTGTTTCTGCTATGTTTTAGTTTATTAGGGGATAGACAAATATGACTGCTTGTCTTGCACTGATGCCAAGTGTACTTTGAAGTTAGTTGGGTGGTTTGCTGATAGTGGACAAAACTGGGAGTAGCAGATGTAGTTATTTTAGATCAGGTTCGGTACTTCACTGCTCCGACTGCAATGTAAGTGTAAAGGTAGCTGGAGTTTGAGTCCCCCAAAGGTGCTAACACTTGCTTTCTGTTACACTAAATCAGACCTTGATGTCCTCCTTTCAGCACCAGTAAATATTAACCAGTGTAAATAGATGAGTTTATCCATTAAAGGAGTGGGCGTTTATTGTTTAGGTTTTTGCCGAACCATACCTAAAGCTCTTGTGGAGGTGTTGAAGAGAAGGTGGTTTAAATGGGTGGCTTATGCACAGCTTATTGGAAGATGCTGATCCATACATAGTGAAAAACACCCTCTGTAAATCTTCCAACTATTTTAATAACCTTTTTTCTGCTTCATCTCTTCACATTCTTCCTCTCAGGCAACTCTGCTTGTTGACTGCATACGTGGCAATTCTGTTGTCGTTCCCCCCCTACCTTATCTATAAACTCTGTTGATACCCTGATTTCCCAATACTGTAGAAAATTTATAATCCAGGGGTGTTTGGTTTGGGTTTTTCTACAGTTTTGCAGGCTGTGTGTGTATGATGCTTTCTGTATGTACAAATGTATTGTGCCTGACTGGTAGGTTTCTGTTCTTCAGTATTGAACCTTTTAATATTCTGCAAGTTTTTCCCCAAAGCTGTAAGGCAAGTATGGCTGCTGACTTACACTGCTGAAAGTAAATCTTATTAATACCACTCTGCACCCCATTTTCACTTCTACAGTGCCTTTCTCATTAGGGGACAGACTTGACAATTACCTTCTGGTTGTCTGTGTACCTTGATATTGTTATCACTTCTCTATATACTCAGAACACTTCTCTATTCCAAACACGCAGCCATTTATCATTTGGATGATTCTGGTATTTTGGGGCAAAACTGGATTCTTTTGTGGTTTGAGTTTTGTTTTGTTTCTTCTTTTTAATTGTGTGTTAAGCTGATCTGTTTCATGGCAAAACAGACCTGCCTTAGGATTTGAACAGTTAAATTTTCATTAAACTTACTGGTGAACCAAGTGTGTGGTCATGCCACTGGTACTGAGTGTAAGTAAGAAGCCAATCAGGAATATGTAATGATACATACAGTGCTTATCAAAAAGCAATCAAAATAACCCAAGTGGGATGGACAGGTGGAGCGTTTGCCCTGTGTTGTCCCTTTTGTGTGTGTGGCAGTTGAAGGTGTCCAGCTTTGCTGATGCGTGTGCTGTAAAATACATGCAATGGTCTGCCAGTGATGTGGCAAACCTCAGTCTTAGAAATATATGTGTTTTATGAAGCAGCTTCTATAATTTAGATGTTTAGTTTGGCATCTGTGCCTTCTCTTTCTCGCTCCATCATTTCCGGCAGTCTTGCCTGCCTAGTTTTGTGGCATCTCTGCCTTCCGTACCTTTTCCATAGTGCATTACTGAGAGGGGATAGCAAATGTTGTGGTTTATTTCGTAGGTCTTAGAGATGATAGCACAGCATGGAAATTTTATGTGTTGTAAAAAAACCCATGTGTTTTGAATCCAGTGTTATTCTTCCTTCCTCGTTTGTAAATTTGCGACCCAGTGGAACTCTTTGCCCCTAGTGTCGTTTTTATCATGGGAAGCCTTCCTTAAGAAATGTCAACTAACAGACATGGAATTTGAACAGCCTAGAGCCAACTGTATAACCTAAGAAAGAATGTATTAAGTATCAAAACACAAATATGTGCCAAATTTCTTCATACTGTTTACAGCTTTTTTTTTTTTTTCTCTTATTCCTCTTAACTTTAACAACTGGAAATCCAGGGAAATACTCTGCAAACAAGTCTTAAGGTTTACACTGGGTAAAGTTATAGATTGATACGCTTACTAATATGGCCTTTGCAGCAGGAGGGAAGAGATTTGGCTTAGTGTTCAGTAAAATTTATCCTGTTGCTGGTACAGTGTTAAAACTATGCTGGTTGTAGATTGGCCTTAACTTGGCTGCTGCTTATGTGATTTCCCCTGGGACAGGTGTTTTTCATACATTGCCTGCTCTTTCACATATGCTTCTAGGCCAAAAAAGCCCCAAAATCTGGGATTTTAAGTAACACCATTTTAAAATCTGGTGGATGCCAACAATCAAAAGTTAAAAGCTTTTAACTTACAAGGGCACATCTGCCTTTCTAAAGCAAGAAGTGCTTTTGAAAACTTGATTTGCGTCCTAATCACAGCAACAGAACTTCGTGTTTCAGGGACTCGTTGGTGCTGCAGACCACGTTTGGGGGACCTTTTAGCTATATGGGAAGAACCCACATTGTGAAGCGTAATTGTGCTCTGCAGTGGAGAATGGGTGTTTCTGTGGACAGGCCCTCAGAAAATGCTGATGTTCAGAGGTGCAGGAACTATGTTTGAATTGTGTCTTTGAAGTTTAGTTACTGGATCACATGATGAGGAACATTTTATGGCTGAAAATGTAAACATTCCTGAGAGAAACTCGCTCTTCTCGCTTAACACAGAACTGATAAGTCATGCAAGATTGTTATGTTGATATTTTGAACATTTTTTCCTTAAGGACCAAAATAATGAGGAGAAGCACGCAGATGGACTTATAGTAAGTTTAAATCTAATCTCTATCTCCCTTTAATTCTGCAGAACATGTGAACAGAGACCTGAATTTCCACTCACTTTGCAACATGCTTCTTCCTTCCTCTAATTTACTACTTCAAGTGTCTTGTTAAAATTCCTGTTGAGTCCTTAGCTCCTGAGGTTGGCTAACACCCTTGTCTTTAGAAAATAGTGGTCAGTTGTATATGGAGTGTCTTAAATGGCAGTGTTGTGACTGAACACTTAGATAAAAATCTTCCACGTGAACAAATGAGAGGGAATTTCTGAGATAGAAGTAGTTTTGTGTTCCATCTGAAGTATCTTTGTGTAGGAAATAGATGTGTTCTCCGTGTGCTTCAAGTAGTTTGTCTTTTCTACAGTGCTGCTCCTGTGATGCAGAGTTGTGTTTTGTCTGTCTAAGCAGTGTTTCTTCTTCAATAGAACTTCTGCACTTTTAGTGTAACTTCTGTCATTTTTGATTTTGGTCACATGTGATTTCTCTTCCTTCATTCTCTTTTTGTCACTTGAGTACATTTCAGATACTTTTAGTAGGAGACTGCTTTCAGTAAAACATAACTCTAAAAACCACAGTGTGTTTTCATTACAGCTGACAGTAATTCCCAGGCTTTATTTGTCTTTCCATTACAAGCAGCTTTAGCCAGTAGGCTTTTCTGGTATGAACTTTGGAGTAAAGATGCACATACATATTTTGGTTTCATGCTTATTGTAAATGATTACCTACCTACCCTGTGGATAGTCCCAAAATTCACGTCTTAGTGTAAGGGCACAGGTTCTGTGATGTGCCCTGGGAAAGAAGAGAAGTTATGCAGGTAGACACTTCCACAGGCAGAGGGGATGTGCAACTCAGAAATTTCATACAGCTATTACAACTTAATATAGTCTGAATTTGATTAACCACTAATCTCATTATCTGTGGGTTGGCTTATTCTGGGGAGAAAAAAAATATTTCTGTAAGAACATATAAACCAATGCATCAGTGATAGTGAAGACTAAAATTTCAATGCTATTGAGGTCCACATGAGCTTGAGCTAAAGGTCAGGATTTCACTTTAAACTTAGGCAGAAACATGATCGATGTTTGATACCATGGTGGGATGACAGTCTTGTTTCTGTGTGGTTGTTAAGCTGTTATTAAACTCAGAGTAGGAAACTTTCAGGTCTGCCTTCATCTGCTTCGAACCCACAAAGGCATCCCCCAAAATATCCAACAGGAAACTCCAGTTCATGTTGCAGTACGAGGAATTGTTAGGATTACAATCCTGTATACAAAATCATTGTTACTTGATTCTTTCTTTCCTTTATCACACCAGTGTTCTGTATAATATGAATTATTAGTTTACCTAGAAAGGCAGAGATAGCAAAAGCATCCTGTGTATCATAGGGCAATCTTGATTTTTAGGTCTTAACTCTGAAGATGTGATCATGGTTTTAAACTATGAACTCTGTGGGACAGGGACCTGTGTTGCATGCATAATTCCACAAGCAGGTGAAGTAATAGTTTAAGTGGCATTGATTTTATGCTGCAATACCACAGTATACGTACAGGATTATTTGTATGTTGGTTGGTAACACCAATGAAAATGCAGAAAGCTGTTTTTATGCCTTTTTTAATGGAGCTTTTTGTAGAGATAAACAGGGAATAATAGGTTTGTTTTCAATTAAATAAATCCCGTGCTATAACAAAAGTAATAAAACTCTTCACTGACTTTTAGAATCATAGAACATCCCGAGTTGGAAGGGACTCACAAGGATCATCGAGTCCCAGCTCCTGGCTCTGCACAGGACAGCCCCAAAAATCTCACTATGTGTCTGGGAGCGTTGTCCAAATGTGGAATGAAGTTCAGAATTACAGTTATCCAGGAGAGGAGGCAAGAATGAAGTCTGCCGTTTGTAGAAAAGGGGAGGAGGAAGGTTAAAAGGAGCCCGTTCCCTTCAGTTTGAATGCAAATAGAAATGGAAGACTAAAAGGAGGGAAGAGTAGTTGTAGATGATCTTCTGTTTTAAATATTGATCTGAAAAAGAGGATAGAGATAAACATACTGACTAAATTTCCTAGCAAACTGAGGCAGAGGTTTTCACACTTCTGAGATAGATGGAGGGTTTTAAACTGCAAGATGTTTGGAAAAGAAATGTGCCTTTTGTCCAGTTAACAACCCAGAAGTTCTGGTTGTTGTGTGTAAACATGTAACAAACAACGCTTAGATGATGGATTAAAAGACATCACAATTTAGATTGCCAAGGGGCTCATTGAATAAAACCCCAGACCATACACTGAAGTCAGTGGCTTTTGAGTGTGAAGTTGACCTGGTGCTTCATTTTCCAAGTGCCCACATTCAGAAATGAATTGAAATGTCCTCTGCAGAGCTGCACTGAACACTCTGAGCTTGCTTTGGGAAGAATTTTGGCAACAAGGCCATTTTATGGCTGTAAGCATGCTGATGATTCTTGTTTTGATTTATGGGCTGATTTACTGTGGTCTGGACAAATTAATTTCGGGGGAAAAATTTGTTTTAAAAGTGCGGATTACCTGTCCTAATTTTTGCCAGATAATTTGCATATAACTTTCCTCTTTGCATGCAATATTTATTAATGGCCATTGAAAGGCATTCTGGAAGCTAGAACGTGAAACAAGAATCCTTTATAGGATGCTTCAAATCTGTAGCAAGCTCAATCTACTGTCAAATCTGTAGCAAGCTCAATTTACTGTCAAATCTGTGTAAAGAATCAAAATATGACCACTTTGAAAGTATTTCTCATGTCCTCAACTGTCAATTTTTTGTTTTGCTTTCTCTCTCAGGAATTCGCTCTTCTTGCATTTGGGCATTTCTTGTGCTCACAGCATTCTTGCTGTCTGTGCTTAATTTTAGTTGTTTTAATTGAGGCGGGGGAAAAAAAAACGTGCTTTTCTTTCTGTTGCCTCAGAGCACCATCAACCCGGTGGACGCGGTTTTTCAGCCCAGTCCCTTGGAGCCGTCGGGGATCAGCGCGATGCCTTCCCAAGCGGTCATACCTCCAGGTAGGGGCGGGGCAGGACAAATATTTACGAGCAGAGCAGGTGTAACTACAACCCAGACAGAGAGGGGACAGGTTCTCTGTCACACAGGCGCTCAGTGCTGCGCGCTCACCTCAGTGGGGCAGAGCAAGGGGAAGGAGCGGGAGAGACACGGAGCTTCCTCGGCCGTCGGGTAGATCTGCCCGTGGTTCTGTGGATAAAGTGATGTATTTCACTTGCTGCAGGTTACCTTTCTAACACGCTCTTTCAGAATAAATGAAACCGTACTTTTCAGAAATAGAAATGCTTTTTAGCTAAATAGCTGCCTTTTTTTTTTTTTTTTTTAAAAGCCACCTTTTCTAATAAAAACAGGAGCGAGATAGAAGTGATGGATACACATTTTTTCTGTCCGAGTGGCTTTTTTGAAAGGATTTAATTTTTGAAAGTGAGGTGAAATAATGTGGAGTCTCCTTCTGAACTTTGGGTTTAACATATCAAACTATCCCCTAGAACCTGCTCAGCTGTGCAAGTCAGAGCAGCGACCCTCCTCTTTGCCAGTGGGACCTGTAGTAGCATCGCTTGGAAATCAGACTCCGACACCAAATAGTACAGGTACAGTTCTGGGTAACTGTCTTATTGAAGTACAAGGAACAACCCTGAATATGTACTGTCTGTAATAAGTTATTAGGACAACTTTTTGTTGGCCTACATCTTGCATTTAAACAACACCTATTTCAGTGTTAAAATCAATTGTCCTGCTCTTTCTCCCTGCCATGTACACACAATACATATGAGTATTACAAGCTTCCCTTCGTGTCTCCAGCATTGCAATCTTGCAGTAATTAGGGAAAGCATATCATTTAACTTTACTGGTGTTTTGTGCTCTTCATTTGCCTTGTGACCTTTCTTTTGTTATCTGTTAAGTGCAACTCAGTATGAACCTGGTAATTATTGCTTCTAATTTTTTAAGTTCCTCTTCTGAGTTCACATCAGTTATTATTGATTTGAACAGTCCTGTTCGTAAGTTACAGCTGGTGGATTTTGAAAGAACTTGTGTTAAGTCTGTAATTTTTAATACTCCACAGGAAGTGGGCAGTCAGCACCAAGCAGCAGTCTCACCTCTCCAAGCCATGTCAACCTTTCTCCAAATACAGTCCCAGATTTTTCTTACTCAAGCAGTGAGGATGAGTTTTATGATGCTGATGAATTCTACCAGAGCAGTTCTTCCCCAAAGCGATGTCTGGAGTAAGTAGCTGACTGTGTGCAGTGTGTGCTGAAAGCAGTTTTTATCTACAAGGGCAGGGCTTGTCTGCTTGTAGAAGCTAAATAAGCAATTAACCCTGACTGGCTTTAAAAAAATAAAAGGGGAGGCAAAAAAGCCACTTTGTGTAACCGTGAGAGTACCTCCTCCCTCAGTCACAGACAGATGTCTGTGAGGGAAGCAGTTTCCTCCTCTGCTCCTTCCCATTCCGTCGGGTATAAATATTGACAAACTCTAACATAAACCAAATTTGGGAAGCCACCAGCTCAGAACTGTAATCTGAGACCAGGTGCATTTCACGTGCATTTGGTGCAGCCCTTGGTAAATGGCCAATTCCCCCCCAACATTCACTAAAAGACGTTTTCGAAGGTGACACCCTGTCCTCAAAAATCTCTATTTACTCTTCTTTTCCTGTGAGTTGGAAAACTAATTTTAAGAGATGCTACAGATTTCAAAGAGGGATTAGTCAGCTGTTTTCTGCCTTCAGGTGCTGTTAGCTGAGGCTGAAGTCTGTGCCATTCCTTCAGCTACAGTCCATTCTAAGCTTCCTGTGAATTAGCGTGCAGCACACGTATTGATGTCTGTCACTGCACATATATTAACGTCTATCACTAAACTCCTTGTCTGTGAATTTCAAATTATAATAATTTGGTCTGCATTAGTTAATTATGAATTGTGAGAATGTATTACTCTTCCTTAGATCTTCAGGGCCTGCTGCAGTCCTGACTCGGAGCAGCACAGGCAGCAGCATGAAACGTCCAGATACCACAGAGTCCCTCAATTCTTCCATGTCCAACGGCACCAATGATACTGGTGGGTGGCCTGTGTGAACTTCCAGTGAGGAGATACTGATTGTTAATCTGTGTGTTAAGCTGTGTCAATATATGAATGATCATATATGTGTGACAAGGTACTTACGGGAAATGATTTATCTGCTGTTTCTTTGCTAATGGAAGATTGATCAATTGTAGGATGTAAAAACCTTAGTTTTTGACAGCTATGTATATGCTAATTAAATACAGACTGTCTTTCAAGGTTTAGAAAGAAACAAAAGCAACTTGTTCTTTCTAGATCTCTTCGATCCTCCCGATGACCGAGAGGATGATGGGGAAGGAGAGTCGGTGGAAGAACACAAGAGCGTTATCATGCATCTCCTGTCACAAGTTAGATTAGGGATGGATCTAACCAAGGTAAACTGGCTGGGTGTCCATGGGGAAGGGAGGAGGAGTAAACCCCGAGTTCTGTGTCAGTCAGTTCATTGTTACATAGCAATTTAACTGCATATTTGTTCTAAGAGCTGGTTAAGCTGTAATGTCTCTAGCATGGTTTTTCTTAACTGGAGTTCTTACTGGAAGGGGAAAAATAAATGCAGAATAAATATATTCAGCTGTTAAAATCTCTTTGGGGAATGCTATGGATGCTGTATGCTATGGAGAGTGGCAGTTTGTTCTCTTTGAACCTAATTCTTGGAGTGCCTGTACAGCTGGGATAAGAGGAATGCTGTGTGCAGTAGTAATGTAACTCCTGCCTTCAGCAAAGATCTGCAAGATCCCAGGGTATGGTGACATCCAGTAAAGCATAAATGGAAAGGGAAGCAACCGTATAGTGAAATGCTTTGCTTAATTGGGATCTTAATGAGTAAATAAGGTGCCTTTGTCTTTTGAAAGGCCACATGTAGATCTGGCAAGTAAAGGGTTGGATTTTTCATGAATGAGATTTTATGCTGGTGTCTGTCTGAAGGCTGAATGAACAGCATTCTGAACATCCTGGTCTTTCCAGGCAGCTTGGTTAAATTTAAACAGTTCCTGTCTGAAAAACAGTGGAAGAGATCAGCCCTCTCATTAGTTTCCTTAAGGGGATGACTTGAACTGTCCAGTCTGGAACACACAGTAGATGATAAAAAGATAAAACTTTTCTGGGGAAACAGCCAGCAGCTCACAAGCAAACTGCAGAAAGTTTCTGGCAGTTCCGAATAGGAGCTGATCCAAATTGTGTCTGTTTTGGGAATTCCTGGAATAGCTGAAAATTACTGAACTCAAGCTGCCAAGAAGCATCATGAACATGGACCTTGTGAGCAACAGCAATCAGCACTGCTTTCAGCAGCGGTCTGGATCACACTGAGGCAGGCAGCAGATCCACAGGAATGGAACTTGCCGTGCCTTTGGGAGGCAGTAGGGAAGAGATTAACCTTCATCTTGATAGAGACACATAGCAGGTTGTGAGTGCATGAGTGAGATTTTGACTGTAACTGCAGATTGACAGTGGACATGCAGATGAAATTAAATAATCAGTGATTATTTAAATGTAATTGAAATAATTACAAAAGCTGTAATTAAAAACGGCTTTTGATAAGCTCAACCACGTAGAGCTCAGCTCTAAGTGGGACTAGAATACATGTAAAACAACAGTTCCTCTTAAATCTTGGGTTCCACAGAAGATGCCAACTGACCTGCATATGTCAGAACTCATTGCTAAGCTTGAGCTCACAATCAGCTTAGGGCACACGGAGCCGTGGGGGCTGTTTGCTATTTGCAGTGAGTACAGTTGGCTTTGGTGCAGGATGTTCAAATACCTTCATCTGTAAGACTTGTTTTTCTTCGCTCAGGTTGTTCTTCCAACTTTTATTCTGGAAAGAAGGTCGCTGTTGGAAATGTATGCTGACTTCTTTGCACACCCGGACTTGTTTGTCAGGTATTTGGCTTTTGAGTAAAGCATTAACTGGTTCCGATATTGTTTACGGCCCTTGTGGGCTGCTGAAGTAAGTTGGTAGTTTTGAAGAATATTGCTTGTGTTTTGATATAAACTTGAAAAATGGTCAGAGCAGGCAAACTCCCAGTTGTGAAACAGCCAGGCATCCAGAAAGCTTTCCCGTGTCCAAGGTACCTGCTTCTATTTCATTTTGCCTGTCTCTTTTCTCTCCCTTTGGCCCCTGTAGCATCAGTGACCAGAAGGACCCAAAGGAGCGGATGGTTCAGGTGGTTAAATGGTACCTCTCAGCTTTTCATGCAGGAAGAAAAGGGTCAGTTGCTAAAAAGCCTTACAATCCCATTCTGGGCGAGATCTTCCGATGTCACTGGGTGTTGCCAGGCTCCGAAGGTGAAGATGACATGGTTAGTTCCTTGTGGTATGTTTTGTGGTGCCTGGAATGCATGTGGGCAATTCCCAAAGCTTTGTTAACTTCCTCACTGAAATGGCCCGTGCTGTGTTTTAAGTGGCAAATCAACAAACTATGGCAATTTCTTAACAATTCTCCCCCACCTCCTTCCTTGTTTACTTTGGACAGAAGTTTAAAATATCTTGCATAACAAAATTTATTGGTTTTTAAAGAACTACTTACATGCTGAAAATACTCTTTTTTTTCCTGAGCTGTTTCATAGCAGTGATTGTGAATTCCTTTCTTTCCAAAGATCTCTTGTTTTTGGATTTTTTTTTTTTATTTTATTTTTTAAATCAGTGCAGCCTGGTGGGGTTTTTGTTGTTGTTTGGGGGTTTTTTTGACTCCTCATTTAGGTTTCTCGCCTTGGGAAATTGTAAATGATGATGTGGGAAGTGCTGTTGTGAGATGCTTCATGTAGCTTCAGTGTAGTATATCTAACTAACTATGTGACTGTTTAGATATAAACCATGTAATTTTTTCCCATTTAATTTGCTTCCCGCCAATTTATTTGCTCAAGTCTTTCTAATTTCTGAGGGGAATGTTTGCAGTCCAATTTCATGGCATAAAGGCAGTGTTTTGTACTTCTATTGCTTCTAACCATGAATTACACTTTGCATTCTTTGCCACAGGAAATGAATGTTGGTTTATGTTTTTGTGGTACATACAATCTGATCATTATTAATATGCAGATCACACTTTCTCAGAAGCAGAAATGAAAACTATTTCTTCCACTTAAATATTATTTTGTAATTGGGTTTATACATGAGGCAGTTGAACTGTTTTATTTGAGGACAAATAAATACATTTATACCTAAAAACAAGAGAATAGAAACACTGCTCTTTAGAAAGCATCATAATTTCAGGACTAAGGGGTTATTCCCCATCAGCAGACTGACAAATACGTTAAAATCACTGCAAGTACATTTTTAAAAGCTTTTAAACGTGGAAGTAACTTCTCTTGGAAACATCCAGTGTTTTGTAAGCACTGCCAGTGATGGAAATCCTCTGTCCTGTCTCCCAGGAGCCAGTTTCAGAAGGACCAGTCCCTTGGGTCAGTAAAAGCAGCGTAACCTTTGTGGCAGAGCAGGTCTCTCACCATCCTCCAAGTAAGTTGACAGTGACTTTGCCAGTAGAGATGGATCCAGTAAAATCAGCTCTTGGTTTAAATCCAAGATTTTTTCATTTGCTCTCCAAATTTAAAAGCTGAAAGTTATCTCTTCTATAAATTGTTTTTCTGAGAAACTAATTGCAAACTGTTGCCACTTAAGTATGAGGCACTTGGAGAGATTTCCTGATGAATGATTTGGAAACAATAGTTTCCATGTCTTGGGCTGCTGTTTTTAATCCCTTTTCCTTCAGTTTCAGCATTTTACGCAGAGTGTTTTAGCAAGAGGATACAGTTCAATGCTCACATATGGACCAAGTCAAAATTCCTAGGAATGTCTATTGGGGTTCATAACATAGGGCAAGGTATGTAAATGTGTGTAAATGTACAGTAGAAGAGATTTACATTCTGCAACTAGAATTTTTCATAGAATAATTTACATAAATTATTTAAAGTTGTGTTAAATGTAAGGAATGGTTGAATTTATGCAACTAGAGCTTTATGTGTCTGGGAATCAGAGACTCCTTCCACACACTCTTGTGTGCTGAAATCACAATCTTTCCCTTCTCCAGAAGCTGGGCATTCTCAGCTCTTCACCTTTCCTTTTCATGGTACCTGTTTTTAATGACATATTTCACGAGATCACTATGAAAAGTTTTGTAGAGGTTTTGCTTAATGGTTTTTAAATCTACTTTTCTTTTTCTCTACTAGGATGTGTCACATGCCTAGATCATGATGAACACTATATTTTGACCTTTCCTAATGGCTATGGAAGGCAAGTAAATGCTCTGTTTGGTGTCTTCGTTCTTAATGCCTTGTGATATTTCATGCTTAATATTTATCAGACGAGAGCTTTTAACTGTGTATATACACTTATAATTGCAGGTCCATTCTCACTGTGCCATGGATAGAACTTGGAGGAGAGTGCAGTATTAGTTGCTCCAAGACAGGTTATAATGCTTCCATCGTCTTCCACACAAAACCATTTTATGGAGGAAAGAAGCACAGAATTACAGCTGAAATTTTGTAAGCAGGTTTCTTCACCTCACTTTTTTTCTCCTTAAATTCTGATTTTTTTTCCAGGACAGTCAGGAGTATAGAATACTGAATACAACAACACACGATAACTTGCCTCATGATCACCTGTCGTGGGTGCTGTTTTCTAGCCAGATTTGTGAGAGGAAGCTGCACAGGCCTGTGTGCTGCCTTGTCCTGCTCAAAAACGTTCTCATCTGATTGCCAGAGAGAACTTTTTCTCTCCTGAGTTATCAAAAATGTCTTCTTCACTACCTCTCCTAAAAATACAATACTGCAGCAAGCCTTGGAGTGCTGCTGTTCACAGTGTGGCAGTCACAGCTCTGCTGCAGGTTTTGACATGCTTATTTATACCCGTGGTCTGGTGGATTTTGGTCAGTCCCTGTGCACACACCCAGGGCACAGAATTCAGTGGAGATTCCCGTCACACTTAGAGATGTGCTGTCATGTCAGTAAGTGGATGCTGACACAGGTTTATAACTTGGTTTTAAATCACTTTTGACACATTGAGAGATGCAGTGCGAGAACTAGTGTCTGTATTCCCCAGTGGTCTGGGGAAGTAGCTGAGATCGCAAAACATTTTTAAGCTTAAACTTACCACCCTCAATCTTCTTCAGAAGGCCTGTAACTAATTTCCCAACTCCAAATGCAGATATGCAGCCTTTGGGCAAGGCCTGTCAGTGCTTTCTGTTAATGTTTATCCAATTAATTCATGGCAAATTGCTTCAGAACCCTCATCTCTTCTGTACTGGTGATGGATACTTTAAGGGCTGCTATAAACGGTAGACTATTTAGACTTTATAGACTGCTATAGACTGAACAGCAACTGGGATAAAGTTCTGATCCTTTAGGATCTTTCAGTTCCTGTAATACAGCTGAGAAATGACTGTTTGTTTCTCTTTAGTTCTCCAAATGACAAGAAACCCTTCTGCTCTATTGAAGGAGAATGGAATGGGGTCATGTATGCAAAATACTCAACAGGGGTAACACAGCTTTATTTCTTTGTTATTTCCCTTTTCATCAGAAACAGAATATTGTGCTTTAAAAGGCTTTGGAGGGTTTTTTTGTGGGGGGTTTTTTTTGTTGGTTTTTTGTGTGTTTGGTTTTTTGTGTGTGTGTGTGGTTTGGTTTTCCTTTCTTTGGTTGGGTTTTTGGTTTTTCTGGATTTGTGTGTGTGTGTTTGGTTTTGTTTTGTTCTTTTTTTGGGGGGAGGTGCTGACAAACATTAATAGTTGGGAACTCCTATGAGGCTGCCCAAAAGAATGCTGAATTTGGGTTAAAAGTCCTGAAGTTACTTTGTTCATTTATTCTTAAGGAAGCTTGACTTTTATACGAAAACAGAATCTAAAGAATTGCTGCTTTTCTTGTATATGCCGCCAACCAGTATACTGGACTGGGAGGGTATATAAATTTAAAGTTAGACAAAGAACTGTATTGTTTTTGTTTTTTCTTTTTCATCTCCCACTCTAGGAGAATGCTGTCTTTATAGATACCAAGAAAATGCCTACAATTAAGAAGAAGGTAAGGAAATTGGAGGACCAAGACGACTTTGAGTCTCGCTGGTAAGAACTTCAGTTAACTGGGCAAATTAAGGTTTTATTTTAGATCCAGTTTGCAGTACAGACTAAGGGCCGGCTCTGCTCTCCCGGAGCCTTTGCTGCAGCAGAGCCAGGTACAGGCAGGCTGGGCATTTAAGGGGGAAGAGGACACCTGGAGTTCTCAGTCACATCCTAACTAGGACCAAATGTTCAGGGAGGTCCAGAGAGCTCCACCACAGCCTCCTCACTCCTGCAGTAACAGTTCAGTTGTGGTTTAATATATACTGGGGGCTTTTCTGCCCTTTCTTTAAAGTGAGACCTACCTTAATTCAAACAAATACTACTGGCTCTTAGTCATTGCTGCGTTTATACAACTTGTAGCACTCTACGTAAATACAGTATAAAGCAGTCCTATAAAGCAGTCTCCATTCCAATTTCTTTTTTAAGCTTATGGAAAGATGTAACCTACAACTTAAAAATCCGAGACATCGACGCGGCCACGGCTGCAAAGCACGCGCTTGAGGAGCGGCAGAGAGCCGAGGCCAGGGCCAGGAAGGAGAGCGAGACCTCCTGGGAAACACGGGTGAGCTTTATTCCAGCAGCGCTTGTTCCTTTCCACTTGAGGCGCGAGAAGCTTACGTGTGTGGTTGTTCCTTTTTCCCTAGCTATTCCACGAAGATGGAGAGTGCTGGGTTTACGACGAGCCGCTGTTGAAACGACTTGCTGCCAGTAAGCACTAAGTGGGTTCTAGAGCCAGAAAACATTGAAGCCTTGGCTTAGCAAAGTTTACACCTGATACCGAGACAGTCATCAGTTATCACGTACGTACCGATGGGAGAGCCTGACCCCTCCAGCTGCAGTGGTTCCTATCTCAGGGATACTGGACTTACTGATACAGAGAAGCAATTAATAAAACGGGAAGTGTCTTGGCTGTGCAGCTCCGTGCAGGGACTCGCTATACTGGCAGTGTATCCAGGCTCCGGCCCTGCTCCCGATGCTTCCAGAGCAGGGAGAGGCTGGGCCATGGAGCACAGACACTGTATAACCACTGTGAAGGCCACGGCTTTGGTATCAGTTGCATAATATTCCTGGGTCCTACATATTTAAAAAGCAAGAAACAAAATGCAAGATGTCATTTAAATCTCGCTGATGTTTGCAATGTGTAAATATGAGGATTCCTCTGATGGGACAGTTTGTTAGAAAATGCTACGTAAATGTTATCTTCCACCTGTATGATAATCAAATCTTTTGGCATTTCAGTGTCTTGCCCAAAATAACTTTGTTATTTTGAAATTGAAATGTAACCATAGGTAATTCTACCCAATGCATCTTAAAGCTTCATAAAATAGATTTTTCAAACTTCTCTTATGGACTTTTTATTTATTTCATAATAAACCTTTGCAGCAAGACTGTTTTTCAGTTGAGTCATGATAAATTGATTTCTGTGAAATGTATTAGTATTATTTATTTTTCCCCACTGGAATAATCCTTACAGCTAAACCTACTTCTTAAAGTAGTTAATGAGTGAGCAAAAGGAGCACAATTTGCAGCATCCACAGGAGAATTTTTCTGGACTCTACATCCAGCCTTGCCAGCACTTCAGGAACCTCTGCACTGCCGTGCTTTTGCTTGCAGTTAATAGTGGATGAGTAAGTAGCTACATGTAGCAATCAAACTAGTGTTCTGTCCACAGTTACATCTAGTTTTTATTTGATTTTATCTCAATTTTGTCTATGTCAGACATACAGAAAAACTAAAATAGCAGTGTTGAGATGGAAGCCTGAGGCTTTTCTTCTCCTCCCACCCACTTTTCCTGGGTGGATTCTTTCCTGAGGAGCTGTCACTGCTGCAGCACTGCAGGGATGATGCACCAGCCAGTCTGAACACAAAGGCACAGCCCACAGCTCCGGACAGCTGGAGAGGAGAAAGTGGATCCGTGTGGAAGTTGGGGCCTATTCTTAGTGAACGTGGCAGACTGATGAGAGAGGTTGGCTGGAAACTTACTTGAGGAAAGTTTCTGAATGGGCATCTTCATCCCAGCTACCACTACAGCCCTGGTTTAATAAAAACAGGTTTGTAATGTTTTAAGTTGCAGAAAGCACCTGTATTACACAGCAGTGCAGGGCATGATGTCAGTTTTATTTTAGTATTTTATGGTAAGGGAGAACATTCAGAGTTGATGTGTAGGCTTTGATGTCCTTGATGGAAGTAACGTCACTCATCAAAGAAGAGGGGGGCAATAAAGTAAGATGAGGTATTTCACCAGATGAAGAATTCTGTCCTGAGACAGCTGTAACCTCTGAGTCCCCTTCATGTTTTCCATATCCAATCACCTGGAAAAAAGTTACCAAAAAAAAAATTTTAATCTCATTTAATGTTCAAATTAAAGTCAGATACTGAAATGCAATTCAGATAATTGGAAATGTAGAAAATGTGAATAACCACCATAGTAAAAGTTATATTAGAGATCCTCCCTCCCACACCCTCACTCTGGAACTGTCACAGTTTGGCCTTCCAGAAGCTGGCAGCACCGAGCTGACAAACACTCACGTGTACACTGAGCACTTTCCTCTGGTTGCTTCTGTGAGCTTGGAACCAGCTGACCAGGTCTGATTTTGTAACAGACTTGAGAGCTTCAATCTGAAACCCACAGGAATGAGGTTTTAATAGCACAGGGGTGAGTCAAGTAATTTTAAACATAAAAATGGTTTCTCTACGAACTCTAGCCTATTGGATAAAAGAACCTTTTTAAAATAACATGCAGTTTTAGAATCAGTGTGTCAAAGCAGCATAAATCCAATTTATGCTTTGCATTTGAAACTGCTGCAAGAAACAACCTGCTTTTTATGTTCCATTTGGCATCACTTTACACAACCACGGCCACCCACCTCCCGGGCCAGCCTGTCAAACAGGTACTGCTGGGTCACCACTTCATTCCAGTTCCTGTCCACTTCTTCTCCAAGGTGGGAGTCTTCACATTCCTTCAGTTTTATCAGAGCTGTAACCTATATTGGAAAAAGACCAAAAAATTAGTTTCAAAGGTTTTAAAACTACCTTCATTTACCATCACATTCACTGCAGTTGGAAGAAAAGCCAAATTACATTAACAAGGTAGTTCAGCAGTTTCAAGCTTGTATGTAAATGGCCAGAGAGTGTTTAGAGAACAACTGCAGAACAGAGGAGAGGCAGGATTTACAAGTGAGGCCTTTGTTCAGAAAACCTCAGAAAATTACCAGATGGTTGTAACTGAGTTTTGCAGTTCAAAGAAGAGCTTTTCAAGATGAAGTTTTACCTGGGTGTTAAAAGCCTCTTCAGTTAAATCCTTGATTTTCTCTTCAAAGCAAGAAAGAAACTCCTCTATTTTCCTGTCGACCAATTCAGAACTAAAAGAGAGTTAAATAATTAAATTAGGAAGGAAAAAAAAAACCCAACAACAAAACAATCCTGGAGGGTAAAGTAGCAGAACAGCCCCCAAACAGTAGGGGAAAGTTCGGGACAGGTTCTCTTCCCTTGTCTCCTGAAGAGCTCACACAGCTGAGAAAACCTGGTGTTCACTTTTCCTCAGAATCAGGGAATAAAGCCAGTGCTCTGATTGTTTTGCTGTAGTATTGTTCAAACAGGGGTTTCAGGTAACCAGGCAGCCAGAGGAGCTACTGCCCCATCGGTAGATGGGGACCATGCCATGGTATCCCCAACTGCAGCCCTCAGCCTGCACATATTTATGGTCCATTGGATTAGGAGTAAAAGAAAGAAAGACAATGTGATGTGATGGATCCCGAGTCTCTGACACAGTAGAACCTTCCCCGATGACACAGATCTCAGTAATGGAATTAGAGGCAGCAGTCCTCTGTGCTAATTAAACTTTCACTGGCACAGGATTATTTTTCACAAGTTGCATACCTTTCAAATAACCCTTCACCTCTGGCAGGTCAAATACCTGTAATTCACCCCAGCTTTCAACAAAACCATAGTAGTGCTGTGATTGCTGAAAGTGAGCCACAAGAAGAGCTAGGCAGGATTTACAGGATTTGAGCTCTCCTGGCAGGATGGCTTCCAAAGGGCAGTGGGATATTTTACTGAGTCTTGAGATTATTTTTCCCTATTCAAGTTGGGACTGCTGCAGTTTTCAGAACCTTAAGGCTATTGCTTTATTCAGGTGTTGGTTTATTCAGGTGTTGGTTTTGAGTCAAGATGTTGTAACTGTCAGCAGTGTCCCTTCTGACATTCCCTTTGGGCTCTGACCTAACTCCCCTCATAGAATTAAGAAAACCCTCCCTGGCCTGAAACAGGCCAACTCTGCAATGAGAGCAGGTGTGACTCCCAGGGCTGGGAGTGATGAACATTTACCACAGAGCACTTACTTGTATTTAGTTGCCTGGGTTGCTACTGTGACAGAGAAGCCAAGGATCCCAGATGTGTTCCTGCAGGTGGGGTACACGTGGTAGCTTAAAAGAAAGCATGAAACAATAAAGTCATTCCACAAGCACAATTAACTTTTCATTTACAGGACAAGCTACAAGTTAAAATAATGTTGGTACTTTTGACAGAAAAATCTCAAATCTAAATTTTCTGCATCACTGCACTTCAGTGTTTTCCCATCTTTGGGAAATCCTTTTAAGCTTGGCAGAGTATTTGTGTTCCTCCAAACTTAATTCAAGCAGAGTGACAGACCTATAGCTGTGAAAAGCCTGTTCCAGTTTCCTGAGGTAGTAGAGTGCCGCCAGGGAGGCTGCTCTGCACCACAGAGCCACTGTGAAAACAGCCCTGGGGAAGGGGAAGCTGATCGTGGAAGTGGAAGGAACAACTTTATGCTGAATAATTCCAATTTAACCCACTGGTAATAGATGCAATTCTTACAGGAACCAAAAGCAACTTGGCTTGCAGCTTGTATTGATGGATGCTCTTGGTTTTGAGGTGTTTATGTTGCTGCTTCCATTACAATAATTCAGGAATTAGCCACTGTGCAGGAAGGATTTCCAGAGTAAAAATAAAACACTAGGGAACAGCAAAATCAGGAGTGTAGGAGGAGGTGCAGGAGGATTCCTCCCCAATGAACTCACCCGAGGGTCTGCTTGGTCCTGAGGAAGTCAAAGCAAGGCTCCTCCATGTGCATCTGGAACAGCACAAAGTGTTACAGCAGAAGTGACGCTCCCCTGCAGCCCCCCGTGGGCTCCACACGGAACCCAGAGCACAACAAGTGCTGCCTGTGCAGCCACAGCCGCTGAACTGAGAGGGCTCGGCACGGTGGGTTGGTAGCTCAGAGAACACTCCCATCACTGCACAGTTTGGGGACCCTGACCCAAACACTCAGAGCTCAGTCAGAGGCAGTAGTAGGTACACACTGTCCCCTTGGGACCATTTAGCCCCATGGCCTTGGCTCCAAGCACTGTTTTCAGGGTAGAGTTAGGAGACACAAACACTAACTTACCACAAGCAGCTCCATAAGGGTGTATTCCCTCAGGTTCCTGGCACCTGACTAGAAAGAGAATGAAGAATTTAGGGTGATTCCATGGATTTAAATGCCATAGTTCAGGCCAAGGTGACAGCTGTGCCACACAACTCAGCCTGAACTGCAGCACTGAGTGACAATTCACGGCAGGGACAAATGGGAAGTTCTTGTTTTCCCCCAGGCCTCAGGAGAGAGGGGAGGGGCCCAACCCATGAGATCAGAGGTGGGGACACCAGGAAGTCACCACAGCACTAACCCAGCACTAACCCAGCCATGGGCACTGGCACAACCTGGGAGGGGAAGGTGCTGGTTTCAGGAAACCCCACACACTGTGAGAGCCCACCTGGGTTTGGCCTCAGGGGAAAGGGACTGTGCTGACATGAGGTGTCTGTGTCCCCTCTGTAACATCCCTGCCCGCAGCTGCCAGAGGAACCAGGCCAGCACACCCCAAGCACACCCTACCTGGTAATAGACTGTCACCTCAGAGTTGGCATCACCTTTGTTGAGGGTTTTCACCTTACACAGAAGGTGGGTATTTGGCAAATCCACCACCCGGAACTGGACAGGGCAGGGATGGGCCAGGGGAGCGAACTGGAGTTTTCTGAGGGAGCACAAACAGCAAAATGTCAAACACCCGCTCACATCTTGGCCAAAACCAACATAACACCCAGATACTTCCACACTTGGTCTGACCTTATTTTCCCCTTCCCCAAAGCAGAACTATGTCTGCTTAAACTGCCATGGTCAACAATCACCTCCCACAAATACTGGAGGGAAGAAGGGAGTTTCTGCATCACTCCATCCTCCAGAAAAGAACCTTGATTATAGTTTCCACATAATAAGCAATTCAAGAGTCAAGAGATACTCACTGAACAACATAATTCAGAAAATCCTTTGCTTCCTAGGGGAGAAAACAAAAACATAAATTTTATTTAGGAGAGAATTATTACCCCAGTTCACAACCTCACACTCCAGTGCAGCACTTCAGAGAGCGAGCCCCAAGCAAAGAACAGCTGAGCTCTGTTGTGCCACCTCCATCCCTGCCCCCTTGCCTTGTCCCAAGTCCCTCCAGACTCCTCTGCACCACACTGCAAAGAGAAGGAGTCTCCACTCTGCTTTTTGCACTGTAACTTTGCCAAAAGGAGAAGGCACGAGCCAAAGAAATAGCACCAGTCATCCCAACAGCAAAAGGTGGACACAGGAGGGGATAAACCCTCTCTCGCGCATGAACCTGGAGCTCTGGGAAGGCCAAAGGACATCATCACATTCTCTTTAGGAGACTTTGAACAGCTCAAGGACAAACATCACCAGCTGGTACAAACTTCCTGGCACAAACTGCAATTGTGGGTTTCTCTCCCATGCCATACACTGGCACACAATGACACTGGATATAGGGAGCTAAGCCCCATTCCACCCTGTTTTATAAAGCCTGACAGGCCTATGTGTGCCCTAGTCCCAGGGTAGAAGCCTTCAATGAATACTGCAGGTCAAGACTGACGATGACTGGAACTTGGTGAGGTTTGACCAAGCTGTGCAGGCACAATCCAATTTCCAGGAGAAATGCACTTTGAGGGAATCCTCTTCCCTCAAAGAATATATTCATATTCTTATATGAATATATGAATATATATTCATATAATTTGAATATATATTTGAATATATATATTCAAATATATTCCCGGATATATTTGAAATTTGTCTCAATTTCAAATATATCAATACACCAAACAACATAAAAAACGGTGGCAACTGGAGAAACAGATTACAGGGATCTACTGTATTTTCCCCTCTATACAGTTTAAATCCAAATTCCTGAAAACTTCTGTTCAAGCTGACAACTATGGACTGCCCATTGGCCCATCCATACGAGCACTCCTGAAGTGCTAGAGGAGAAACTGCCCTGTCCCCACAAGACTCCAGACTGCCACTAGAGAAGCAGTAACCAGCTGGGGCGTGAGGTGAGTGTGTTACAGCACATTTTAAGCACCAGTGAGTGCACAGCAGCTGCCAGGGCTGTGCTTACTCTGCTCGTGAAGTTCCCTTGTACGAGACCCTCCACAAAGAGCTGGGACTTGAAAGCCCTGACGAAGTTGGAGAGAGACTCGATGGAGAGGCCGTTCATCAGCGTCTGGTACTTGTCGATCATGGACCACCGCCCGTGCTCCAGGATCAGGAGACGCACGTCCCTGCAGCGCAGGAAGGAAAACAGAACCACAGGACGTCAAGAGCTGTTTGATGCCAGAGATCCCATTTCTGACTGAGGGTTGAACAGGAAACATGGAGAGGGTCCCCAGGAGCTGTGCCCTCCCTCAGCACCTGCTGCTGGCTCCAGGTCACTTCAGAACAGCAGCTCCCTGGGTGTCCAACCCGACCCCATGTCTGATACACTCCTGGGTGTCCAACCTGACCCCATGTCTGATACACTCCTGGAGCTAAGAGGAAACCCTGGAACAAGCCCCTGTGAGCACAGAGCTGGGATCCCTGAACTCTTCAGCTCAATCTCAACACTTGCTGTGCAGCCACTGTCTGCTCTCTCCCAGAACTCACTTGGCCAGAGTCTCAGGTTTGATGAGGATGTTGAAGTATGTTTTCTTCAGCTGCTCTGTTATCATTTCAAAAACTGCTGGAGTAAAGCTGAAGTCGGACAGGTAATCAATGATGAGCTGAAATAGAAGCTGTAAAAGAAAGATTTTAAGTTGAGGTTTTTTGGGGTTTTTTTTGATTTTTTTTAAGAAGCAATTTCAACTTCATCCTATGTAATAATATAAAATCATCCTTATTTGGTCAACATAAGAGACATCCAATGTTACTAAAGCACATTCCTCAATTCTGCCAGATGTTCTTCACTAAACAGTTCTATCCCAAATGACAGTCAGTTTCAGAGGGACAGCATTTTTACACAGTGAATAAGCTCAATATCCCAAATCAATAGTAGTTTCCACATTCTATTGGAACAAGCATAGCCTGGAACTTCAACATTTCTATATTCGATATTCCAGTTTTTCCTTTGACAGCTGAGTAGCACAGTGACATCAAAACAGAGACACATTCAGGATTAAAAAAGCGAATATTCAGTCCCTGCTGTTTGCCTATTTGGCTTTTTCTGTTAAGCCTCACATTAACAGGTCTGACAGAGCATTGACAGTCTTACTAAAGCTCCACTCAAGCTCTTGCAATGAAAGTTGGTGGTTGTCTCCTCTCAACCACTACATCCTCCCCTGTCTTACATGGCCAGCATTTAGGGAATGGGAACAGGGATCCCCCAGTCCTCTTAGCAAGCCAACAAAGAAAATCTGCACCCTAAATGAGTGTGTTCAGAAGCCGGATCTCCAAAGTCAAATTGTAAACAAAACCTGTTTTCAGACACCCTTCTCAGACAGCAACCAGCCACAGCTTATAGATGGAGAGGCTCTAACACTCTCTATGCACATGGAAGACTCAAAGCTCTTTTTACAGGAAAAGCTGCTAAAAGTGTTAATAGAGATACAGTCATTAATTAAAGGAGGATTTCTCTTAAGTCAGCCAAAGAGCAGTAATTTGAGCTTGTGTAAGTGAATTTATACACGTAAGCACAAGAAAAAGCAGCAGATTTGCTGCATTACCCTTAACAGAGACACAAGTTTTGCTATTTAAAATACCCCATCTAAGCATTCAAAGCTGCAGCTGCTCGGAGAAAATGCACACACACTGCAAAGCAGAAGGCATAAAAGGCATAGAAGTATTGAGAAGATGAGCAGAACTTACAGGTAGTTTGTGATTGAAGCCTTTCACCCGGATGACTAAGCCATACTCTCCAGCCACCAGCTTGTATTCCAACTGAGCCACGTCTGCTTCATAGGCTGGTTCTCCAAGGTTGTGGGAAAGGATGTTCACAAATGTATCAAACAAAACTATGCTGGAGGGAGAAGAGGGCAGAGAGTTAATAAGAAAGAAAAAAAGGATGGAATAAAGACAAAAGGCAAGCCCAATGAGTTTGATGGTACGCACAGTGAGTTCTCCAACAGAAATGGATGCTTGAGTAAAATGAGATTCAAAAACATGTTTTAAACAAACCCAGAAACAAAATGCAGGTTTTCCTTTGTCCAGAAAGCACATGACACTACTTAAAAATTATCTGGACATTCAACTGTTCTTTGCAATGTGTAAGATTCCAGCTTTAAAAGATTTACGATTTCTTCAAGGTAGGAATGCACATTCTAATGTGCCAATGCTCAAAACACTGAATAATCACAGAAAATGAAATTATTGTACTTTGTGTAAAGGAATGGGGGGCAGATGGAATCAGTTATGCTGAAGACTTGAGTAATGAGGTGATTTTTTATCTCTCAAGATATTAAAATAATAATAATCTAGAGCAAATCAGGCCACTCAACATGGAAATTGCTCCCAGGTTTTTGCTAGTGCCTGGATTCCAATTCAAAGTTCAAACTAACAAAGCCCCATGAAAACAGATTTATAAAGGCTTTCCCAAAACATGAGTTGTGGCAGGTCTTGGCAGGCTTATGACAAAAGCATTATGAAATTGGTTCCAAATGGCAGTGGAAGCCTGAGACCAGCAAAGTGCAGCACACGCAGAGCTGCAGTCGAGGTCTGCCTGACTCTCAGTTGGTTTCCAGTGCTGCCAACAGCCCCTCTTCCTCCTACAGGCTCCCAAGCTGCAGGTTCAGGACATGACTGTGGACTGCTGCTTTCAGGACCAGCTCCTTCTCTGAACACTTTGTTCTGGCACTGGCACTGCTGCTGTTACATTATTTTTTTCCCCAAACACGCACTGGGGAATAACGCCCCATGGAACTCCTACACATCTGTTTGCTACAGATAGGACCTGCTGCAGAACCACCCTCACCAAACTGCAGATAAAACCACAAGGAAAGTGTAAGAACATGAGGAAAGGACACCTTATTCTATTCCTGCTTAAAATTAATGTCTCTTCATGGTTTTTCACTAGGTATGGTAATTTAGTTACTCTGCAAGATAAGCATAAATAATATAATCCTCACTTCTCTGCAGATTGCTGTATCAATGGAGAGATCAGATGGAATCGAACATAACCTGGGGTGGAAAAAGAAACTTAAATGAGCAATTGTAGAATAAAAAGTGACAGCTTTCTAAAGCCAAATGTATTTGCGTCTAACAAAAATGGTCATTCAGCTGCAAGAATTTTTTTCTTAAATATTGTCATCATTAAACGTGTTCTCTTTCTCGCTCCAAAAATCTTCCCTTAAAAATACCAAATATTAGAAAAAAAACAGCTGTGCTTTGCAGAACACTAACTCACATGGCAGGACCAATAAAAACAGAAAAACTCCATAAAACTTCTGTTTAAGAGACACTAAAAGTTGTGACATTCTGCTTGAAAGCAGCGATATATTTTCCACATTTGTCTCAGATCCAGGCTATATTTTTATATTATAATTATTTTCATGTGTTCCTTCCTTCTCAAGCCCTTGTCTCGGCATCCTATTCTGTCTGCCCAATCCTGTTCACAGTCTGTATTTCAGGGATTCCATTTTCAACCTGAGGTATCAGCAGGGCTCCTTTGTTGCAGGTACTTCACCTGCTTCTCTTTTATTGTAGCTAATAAACATATCAAAAGGACATGGAAGAGCTGACAGCAAGCACTTAGTCTAAACGGTGATTTGCCTTCAAATAAATTCCAGCTCCTAAAAACAGGGACTTGCTATTCAGAAAGCCCTCAGGTACTTACCTTTTGGAATTTTGAATTTATCATCCTTTCTGTACCAGAGACAGCCTTGTTGTGTGCTGAGTGTTTTGACTGGATATTCTGTCTCAGGGCAGTCAGCAACTTTCAAAGCAAAGTCAGTGGCTAACAAAAAGAAAAACCAAACCAAAGTGGGTTAGTGGGTTTCACACACAACCAAAAATGCACCAAAGTCTTATAAACTATCAAAAAATACCCTTTTCCCCTCCAGTTTGCTAAATTATTTGTGATAATGCTTTCCTGGACGCAAGGAACACCTGTTTTTCAGTTTCACATCAGAACAGAGGTTCAGAAGCAGAGCAGGAGTAGTGATACTTCATTCCATCCAGGACACAAGTTCTGGGTTTCATTTCATTTGGTTTTGGCAACAAAGCCAGATGGTATTTAGATGCTTTCCAAATCAGCAGGATTTAGTAAATAAAATTGCTCTTCTGAGGTATCTGGGGCTCTTTGTTAATTCTCAAGGCCTGCTGTTATGGATATATCATCTGTAAGTTTATACCTTAGAAAAATTCAGTTCTCAGGCTTATAAACACAAGAATATGAAATAAAATCCACATGAACAGAGTGATCATGTTTTTTTCAATTTGGAAAACCAGGTTGATGTTCAGATGGAAATTAAGATTGTTTCTAAACCACAGCAAATTCTCAAATAAATTATTAGGGAAGATTTCATTCATGCTCAGGTGCCTTACCTATGTATTTGTTTTCTTCTGGAAGATGTAAATCCTGATTTAACTCAAAGTCACTGGCCCATAAATCGCTCCAGTACTTGTCAATATCTATTAAAAACAAGAAATGCATTCAGTTCAACAACCAGGCAATGCTATCCCATTTCCTAAGCCAGTCATCTCATCTCTTTGCTATCTCCGTGAAGATTTGCAGTACGATGGCAGTTTCTTAATGTCACCTGGCTCAAAATCCATTCCTACAAGATCTGGAGCAGGACCAAAACAGTCCTATTAAAAAGCAAATCAAGCCTGCCTGCATTAGTAACCCAGCTACCACCACACCCTGTGTTTCTTTGTTGGGGTTCTTTCCCCTGTTCAGGACTGGAGTGGCAGTCAAGTGGAAAACTTGGAGGGCTCACTGGGACCTCTGCCTCCAAAAACAACTGCAGGCTAGGGAGTGGGAATCAACTGCCACCACACAAAGAACAATTATTGAGTGGCACAGAGTATTTGACTAATGGTGAGCTCAGTAAAGCAGCGAGGATTCATTTCCCTGCTTCCATGCACTTGTATGTTGTGTTGTCACCCTTTTACTGTCTCTACGGCATGAACCAGGCACTGCCTGAGTTTCTGCTGCTGTTTTACCTTCCACGCTGTACTGTGTTCCAAACCACTTCTCTTTGAGGTGACACTGGCCTTCATTGGCAGCAGACAACAAAACCAGGTTGGCTCTCTGAGGGCTGAGCTGCTCCAGGGCAGCAGCAATGATCTGCAAGTGCAAGACAATATTGCAGTTCAAATGCAACTCTGGCTCTGCCTGACCCAGAAAAGACTTCTCAGTGCAAACGTAGGAAAAACAAGAACGTAACAAGCTTACCAAACAGGAGCTTTCTGAATACAAAAAGTGTTTCAATTAACACACAACCTATGCCTGCATTACGCCTAATTACAAATACTTATACACATGCCTATATTATACAGTATGCCTGTATTTTCCTTACATCAAAACATATAATCAGAGTTCAAAGCATATTTACCTCAGGCTTGTATTCAAACAAGAGCTGGTCTCCTGTCAGAAAATCCTCCTTCTGAAACAACTGCATGTTCTCACAAAGGCTTTCCACATAGTCAACAGGATCTGTCTGTAAGCAAATAAATAAAGCTATTTGTCACATAATTATCAATATCAATTGTCACAAAACATCAATGTTCTGAGAAGAGCTTGACTAGTCAGGGATGTTGAGCATGAGTTGGATGCTGTGCTTGTTATGGCATTTAGTTTCAGTTATTGAATTAAATGTATTTTATAACCGTATCTAATGCTCCGTCTCCTTTGAGAATTAGACACATCATCTTGGTAGGAAAAACTTTGATTATGCAGTTTACAGTCATGGAATCTACCAGGTTAAAGACCCAGAAGAATGCACTCCTTGCCTCCAGGGAACACAACCAGAGTCCTGCAATTCAAGATGTAAAGTGATCTGGAACCCGGAAAGTGCAAGGCAAGGAAATGCTGCTGCTGCTGCACAAGTGTCTCTGACTCTGCTCCTGTCCCAAGTTCTCTGCCATGATGCACAGTGAGAGGAGGAAGAGGTTTTCCTATTTGGACATGGAATACACACTGCCTTTTAAGAGTGTAAGGCTGCCTAGAGGACTAAGCTGCTCAGCTTCTTGCTCAGTGCTTTTGGGATTTTTGCACCAGCCAGCATCCCACTGTAAAGACTGTCGGTTAGATACAGACCATCATCTGCCTGAAAAGACGGGAGTTTGATATATCTGTGTCTTGTAAACACAGTGGAAAAAATGACCAGGAATTTTTTAAGATGCTGTATCCCTCAGCAAACATTAAACCTCTCCTGGGGCACTGCTTATCCCAAACCCATGTCTCTGTGACCATTATTCTTTAGGATTGCTCTTACTTTCTTGTTGAACTAAATGCATTTTGTGGTTTCTGATAGTTATTGACAAGTACTGGAGTGACTGAAGTCAATGAAGTGAGGCTTCTCAAATTATCTAAACTGTGTTCTCTTCTTTAAGATTACAGCTTAAAAAAAGTGAAATCAGGAAAAAATACTGAAAAGCCCCAAACAATTTGCAGAGCCCTATTAATGGGCACAGAACCTCACACACAAGGGCCTAATGATTAAAACTGAGAGAGAGCCTACCTAGCAGGTAGGGAATGAAAAAGCAACACTTAATTCTGTTAAGGAAAAAGTCACAATACTTCTCTGCCTACAATTACACAGTCTTTTAGCAAAATACAGCCTCATTAAGTGCACAATTTATTTCTGATTGAACAGAACTTTAAAAATGTGTTTTAAAATGAAAGCGAATTCCTTTTCATGGTTTACCTATATCAACACAAAACTGGATAAATACCTGTTCCTGGTAGTGAAATTCATTAGCTTCAATCTTCTGTATTTCTTCCCATACTCTGCAAACGAGGAAGACGAGAATAAAAGTGGATTTTCTCCATTGTTCCACAACATTTATCAAGAATCAGAAAAAAGCAAACTTCTAGGAAAGGCATTAAAGGTGAGTTCAGTGATTCATTCAGGTACAAGACACAGAAGCCAGTATTAAACGTAATTTCCTTCCGTCCAAAATGGCCCTTCTCAACTGGCTGTTTTCCAAAGAGGAAGAGAGTTAACTACAAAGAGTCAGAATCTGATACCAAATTAACACAAAGGTTAACATCAGAACACCACAGTCCTGACTTCCACAGATGTGGGTCAACAAATTTAAAAAATAAACACAAAACTGTACCTAACCTGGTGCAGTTCAGCTAGTTCAGCTTACTAACATCAGAAATCAGATCACAATAAGTCAAACTAAAAGTACCAAGAAATAAGCATAAACATTTAGAAAATTCTATCTTAAACTTTAAAACGGACATATTTTCCCCAAGAGCAAGCTTTACTAATGATGTTTATGCTCTAGTAACTCTAGAAAAAGTGCAAACACTACAAATAGCAGACTAATGGAGAAGGTCAATGTCACAAGTATCTGAGGTACTGGAAAACACTCGCCTTTTATCTGGCCCCCTCTTCTGCAGCATCTTCACGTACTGAAATACAACATGAGCCACCTGCAGACAGAAAGGAACAGGGTCATTTTCCCAGACATGAGGAAAACGATAAGAAAATCAAGTTGCAGTAAACCATACCTCATAGAAGTGCTTGTAACCTTCATCAGTCAAGGTCACTGAGATGCTGAAGATGGAGTAAGTGGAGTTCTGCTCAAATCCTGTCTCTCCATTTCCTCCATATAATGCAAGAGCCCAAAATCTATGGAAGAGTTAAAGGTACTTATTAATTAATCATTTCAGCTTTATCTGAGCTTAGTTACAACTAGCATATCATAACTTTGCTTCAGTGGTTTTCAGTCCATTTACACTTTACGCAAAGATCTTCCAACACAAAGATGTGAACCTCAGGACACAGAATTTAACAAAAACAGTGAAAAAGCTAAGCTACCTTCTGGAAATCTCAAAGATCAATCACACATACTGCTGAACCATGGATCACAGACAAAAGTCCACACATTTTTTTACTTGGATCTGTTGTCGACTCACAGAATATCACTACAAAACACTGATACAAAAAGCCTGCTTTTATATCTATAGAAAATACATGTATATATATATACACTCAAAATAGAGTTTCTCTATATTTTAATGAAAACAAAGCATTTAATAACTATGTTTTAAATATACATACTTTTTCCTAAGGAAAGAAAGAACACTGCCTTTGCCTTCATGTCCCACCAGCCAGGAAATATAATGAAGAGGTTTCACCCTAAAAGAAAGTTTGAAGAGATTAGATGCCAGGAGGTAACACATTTCCCAGAATGAATTCAAATTACCGGGCTAATGACTAATATATGCCCTGTCTCTTTCTTCAGGGCAAGTTTTGCATTTTCAGGCAGCATTAGGATAATAAGCTAAAAATATGGGAGTTCAGAATATAATGACTGATCTGAGTCAGCGAGGAATGATGTTAAAATCAGCCATGTACAAATTCCACTGTATTAAAAGAACCATATCTGCATCAGTTTAATTCATTTTTAAAACGCCTGCCTAGCTGAACCAAAGTAATCTGTTACACAAGTAAATGAGATTCTTTGGTTTGTCAGGAAAGCCAATACATTATTCACAGCATAAACATGGTAGAAGTAAAATGCAGCACCATCATACCTGTAATACTGTTCTTGTGGGGGAAGTGCCCAAGTGATGGTCAAAGAATGAACTTTCCTGATTGGAACAACTAAACACAAATGAATGGTTTGAACATAAATATACACGATTAGACAGAGAGAAGAAATTTTACACAATGCAGTAAGAATAGTTAAAAATTAATAATTCTGTGTCAATTTGAATATACAAAGTATCTGCATCACCCAGAGAAATTTTGAAGTCAGGTATTTAAAACATTTAAATCTATTTCAACTTACCTCTGTAAAGCTTGTGAAATTCTGGGGTGTCAAAAGGCTGTGTCAGGTGGCCAAAGCTGGGTTTGGGTAAACCACTTAAAAGCAAAACGGAAGGGTGATGTTACTGGCAAGGATTCAAGGCTGCACTGAGATATTCAAAGACACAAGCACCACAGCTCTGACAGGACACCAGAGAGCCTGAAAACGCCCCTTAACCGAGGGTGCAGCCCAGGATCCACCCAGCAATGGAGGCAACCCGGCCTCGCTTGGACTGCCCACGCAGCAGAGTCAGTAATGAGATTTGGGTACCACATCAACACCTCCCTTTCCTTCTGTACAAGGCAGCACCAGCAAAAAACTTCCTTTTGGAAAGCCAAGTACAGTAAACAACTTCCTGAGTTTCCCCTGGATTCAAAGAATCCTGAGGAATTGTCCTGTAGGGAAGGAGGAGTGAGGACAGGGGCGGTCAGGAAAGACAAATGTGTCTCTGTGTGGTATTAGGCTTTCGTAAGTGCATTTCCAGGCACCACAGAAACAAACATCTTGCAAAAGCAGGAAATGGAAGAGGAAATATAATGCTTTTCAAGTTAGCAAAGCTTTTCCAGAACCCCTTCTTTTAGACAGCACATTGCAGTGAACGATTAAAAAAAAAGATTAACTTCTAACTCATTGCCACCCTAAGGATGCACCGAAATTCCAGATATGGTGTTAATTAATTTTGCTTCTAATTATTTTTGACACAAAGCAAAGATAAGCAATGTAAAATGGTAATCTAGGTTTGAATGTCTTATCATTAAATCAAGGTATCAGCACATATTAAGCAAACACTGCTTCAAGTTAGCACCATACAGCTCACAGCCTAAATAATTGTTAAGCAGAAACAAAGTCTTCCTGGAACAATTAACTCTGGTCTTTAATTTACAAAGTTGCTTCTTTTTTTCTTTTTTTTTCCAGATAAGAATGTAAATTAACAAATAGTCATTTTCTTAGTTTCTCCAGTAAGGGATTTTTTTGTCATTTTTTTGTCATTTTAAGAACAGATAATTTTATCATCTGTAATGTCTTTATGCATCAAAAGAATCTTACTTATTTGGGATCTCAGAGAAGATTTCTGTCACCCACTTTTCCAATGTATCCAGTGTTTCTAAAAAGCAGAGAAAAAAAGAAAGACAAAAATGCAATTTCCTGAAGATCTAAGACAAATTATCTTATCTCACTAGTTCAGTTATTTTAAAGAGGCTGCAAGTCAATGTATTTGAAAATTGCAAAGTTCTAAATTATAAACTTCAAAGCTGTTGGTTTGAGCCAAATCTTAATATTCACTGAGCTGTATCTGTGGTCATAGCTTTGGGTTTGTATATAATGCTGAAATCCCAGGCTGATACAACTGGGATTTAAAGTTCACTAGTGTCTGGAGTGACAGTGAAGAGGAATTACTGTCTTAAGGATCTACAAAATCACCAGTACTTGCAACTCATTCAACCACTCCCCAGATTACATACAGCAATTTTCCTACTCAAATGCAGTCCTGCAGTGCTAAGGTTTTCTTCTCCCCATCCTCTTTTTTAGAAGAACTGAGTCAATAACCAGAAGTTTAAGGGGGTTTAAAACAAAAGCTTGGAAATTTCTTGTTTAAGCAAGCATTCTGAATGCCCAAAGCGATGGTGCGTATGGTCAACAGCAATAAAAAAGGCTGGATGGGATATGGGGAGGATTCACGGTTTGTTTTAACAGAGACAAAAATACGAAGTTGACCTGACTGGTTATCAGTTACCACCATTTTCCTCCCAACTACCAGGAGAACCACTGCAGTCCATCACTAGTTTAATTCATCAGTGCCCTAAGTAGTTTGCTGTCTAGACAGAAAAATAAATAGCAAAGGAGAAGAAAAGAAATCCCACCTCTATTATTACCATCTCCATTTTACAGATGAGAATTGCTATTAGTTTTAGCATTCAACAAAACCCCTCCCTAAGCACAAGCCCAAGTTGAATAACTTCTAAGAAATTCATCTACTCTCAGCAGAAAACAACCACAGGTCTGAAGTCCTTTGCTGAAATGAAACTCAGGTCCATTTGCATAGAATTTTTCAGTCTGTGGGGAAAAAAATGAGAATCTCTATTCCTTGTAGAGAAACAAGACAACTGGAAGAGCGTCTCAGTCTCCCATAACTTACTGTGGAGGATGGCAGAGAAATCAGCAGCATTAATTAATGTAACTGATCTGACTTTTCATTGCTACAAGATTATTTTTGAAATGTTATCTTTGAGATTTTACCTCCTGTGTAAGTGTGGAACTATTCCAGACCTTCAGTTATAAACAACTCTCAAGAAGTGGCAGGATGTCAATAACACAACCCAATTGCTCAAGACTTACTTCATTTGGAAATCAGGCTAAAATCTGCATATAAATACCCTCTGCAGGACTGGACAATCCACTAGAATGTCTTGGGCTACGGCTGAACTGGTTCCAAAAGTACTAAACAAACAGTAGCAATGAGGCTGTTTTCTAAGGAGCAACTGAAGTTACCTTTAGACTGGACAACTAAAGTCATGTAGTGAGCAGAGTAATGGCGCTGCCAGAATTCCCTCAGTCTGGTGTAGGTATCAATATTATTCATTTTGGGCTCATGTTTGAGTGTATCTGCATTACCTGGAAACATTAAAAGGTAGATAGTTAGTTATCCAAGACCAGACATATCAAGAACTTATTTTCCTCCCTGAGTCATAGGAAAGCACATTAAAAATACCTAACAGAAATCTGGAGTTAAAGGAATGTTAATTGAAATTCAGCATCTTCCAATTTCCAGTTCTTACTGTAAAGACAGTTGGTTTTTCTATGGCAAGGAAGGGCAGAGTCCTCTTGCATTATCAGATCACCCACTGTGCGTTGCCAGCTATTCCCTCAACAGTGGAACTTGCAGAACAGCACAGGGCAAAAGAGGGGGAAATATGACGTTCAGCATATGTCACTATGGAAATTTATAAAAATTACCTACATTTCAAAGCTGGCCAACTCTAATACCCATCACACAGCAACTTACACGCTCACCAGCACGAGGGTGAGGGAGCTGGGACTGCATAGTCCCAGAGAGGAAGGACATATTTCCCTTCTGCTCCCCTCACCTGGCTGGGAAGGTCTAACTTCTACAAGTTCAACAGTGAATTTCTTATCCTATAAAGCCTCCTTAGACACATATCCAAAAATAATTCATCTTTCCAGAAAATTTTAATAGTAAAAAACCAAGCCTAAGCAAGATGGAGATGACTCAGAGAGCACCACCTTTATGTTAACAGAAAGTTACATGATTACACACCTCGGACAACCCAGCTTTAACATCAGCAAAAAGCAGTATCAGAATGAAAAGAATCTTAAAAAGGAGACAGATGCTTTTATTCCCAACGATTTTACTGTAAAATGGATAATTGCTGTAATACATCTGAGCAAGGCTAATGTTTGCTATGATAAGACAGTTCATGTTAGTGCATCTAACCACTCAAACTTTTAAGTGGTTAAAAGTTTAAGTATTATCACCACTTTATAACATAAATACAGGACTTACCCCAAAAAAATTTCTTCATAGGATGTCCAGGCCTGGCAAGACTCCCAAATAACATCTCTTTTCTGTTTGCATCAGAGGGCCTTGCTAGTTGATACTCTGTTAATTTAAAGAATTTGCAGTGACATGCATCAACATTTGAGGTCATGTTCCCCCAAAACAAAGCAAAAATCCCAGCCAAACTGGAATTTGTTTTAATGTATGATGAAGTAGTGACATAGGCTAAAAACAGGACTTGCTAGCAGTGATGACTACAAAAGGAAAAGCGTAGCTCATTGCTGAGAAGAAAGAAAAGGATAAGAAGAAAGTGCATGTAAAGCCCCAACTTGTCCTGTCTGAATGCTCTCAGGATGTTAAATTCAACGGGGACAAGAGGCCAGAAATATTATACAAGATCAGGCCTTGCAGCAAGAGCCAGAGAACAATTACAAACCTGCTTCTACCACGCATCACACAGAATAACCTCTAGGCTGGTAATGAAATAGGAAATTGAAAGCTGAGCAAGATCGTTTCCAAAAATGCAGGTTTACTATCAGTTTACATTAATCTAAATATGAGACTCTGCCGAAATCAAGAATTCATCCTCCTGAATTGCGTTTTCCTGTTGCTGTTTTTGCTGGTAATAGGGAACATTCAGAGCAGAGCGGAACACTAATTCTTGTGGCTGGGTTATCCTGGAGGCAGTTCAGGAGCTGACACCATTCACTGGGCAGCACACTACCAGTGTCAGTGCAAGGGAAGGACAGGTTTTGCACCATGAAGGTGTAAATCAGCTTAAGCTGTTGAAGAGCCACACCTTAACTTAAAGGCAGGTCCTTGTTTACACTGACACTTCCCTAAATTTAAAAATCAAATTGCCCATTTTTCCTTGCCAGAAGACAGATGAAGATGATGACTTGGAATAAATATTTGAACCAGTTGGTATACCTGCCAATAACATTTTTTTCTAAAACAGTGAAGTTCTATAGGCAGTCTGGGAGTATTCATCACCTATGAGAAAATCGACACTCTACTCACTTCTCTGCCTAGTTTAATTTCCTTCTGGGAAGCAATTTTGTAGTTATTCAGGCATAAGGAGATAAGTAAAATCATCTCAACTTATTGTATTAACTGCACACAGGAATGGACAGAGCACTGGGGCTGTGCTGGAGCTAAAGGCACGTTGTTCACTGCAGAGCATCCAAATGCTCATGTAACTGCCCTGACAGTTACTGGCAAACCACTTCAAATTATTAATTTCTAATTCAAGAAATGAGAGGGTAAAGTCTCACAGTGATGGCACTACATTCAGTCTTTCTCCTCTAACAACCATTGATGCCCACAAAACTTCAGCTGAAGAGTTTAACCTCTCTTCTAGGTGAACTCAACTGAAGTGCTCAGAAGGGTAGTCCAACATAGAAACCAATAAATAGTGTTACAAAGTAGGTTGTAAGAAGATGGGCTAAACACACAAGAAAAGATTCTCTTAACTTACCACTGTCTACAGCCTCCACTTCTCGATCTATTGCATCCCTGATCATTAGTGGGTGAATAAAGAACTGTGCCCACCTATGGAACAGAAAAATTCATATACTTTTCCTCAGTGTCTATTAGGCAAGGGCAAACCCCCCAGCAATTAAACCCAACATCTACTATTTTGGTTTATAAAGTTGCTTGTCTTACTTCTTGACTATACTGTCTTAAAGAAAGATAAAAGCCCATTTTGTGATACCATGAAAAACCAAAGGGCAGGGCTTCCAGGCTTCATGGAGTGGGACTGAATTGGTTGGATACAGTAGGATATGACACTAATGGGTGCAGGATTATCTGCCTTTACACCCTAGGAACGATCACACCAGTTAAATAATAAAATAATAACTGTAAATAACTGTTTCACTGAAGGAAACCATGCCAAGAAAACCATGTGGAGCTCTGCTGTCCCAACACATCCCACAGCACAGAAGAGCAAGTTAAAACACTTTCTGACAAAAGACACACACGGCAGTGAATAACCTGGCTTGGGTTAAATGTCTCCTTTTCAGGCACACATTGTATCGTTAGTTTAAAGGCTGCCATCCCACCCATCCCGATGGATTAGACTTGGAAACAAACTAACAAAATACGAAAAAACAGTAACTCTAATCAGGTCAGACATTTCAAAGGATGAGTCACTGAGATTCTGGGAGCACTTCCCTCTGATCAGTTGTCACATTGTGTAACATTTCTTCTGCCATCAATGCTACCAGTTTGAGGGTGCCAAAACAATCAAAAAGCTGTATGCTTTAGGACTTACACATGGATTCTACATAATCCCACAGTGGCTACACCAGCATTGCCTCAAAAAACAGCAACACACCCTTTGGGAAATAGTATTTCCACATACTCTGTATCACTGTTGTAGTGCAGGTACCTATGGAAGTTCACCAACAGCCTTAATCACCCCTAAATGAAGAACTGAAAAGCTACACCCAAGCTCCTGAGGCACATACAAACATTAGTTAACACCTAATCACCATTTATATAAAGTTACCTGTCCAGGGCTTCTTTGAAGTACTTCCTCTGCACATCAAACTGGAAGACCGTCCGCTCGCAGTCCGTCGAAGCGTTGTCACCGCCCCCGTGTTTCTTCAGGAACGCATCGAACCCGTTCTCATCTGGGTACTTCAAACTGCCCATGAAAACCACTGCAACAAAAATCAGCAACATTGCCCACATGACACTCATTAATTGGTTATTCCTAACTGCAGCTATGGCAACCCCTCCTCAGCAGTGTTACCTACAACTGACCCACAGCTCACACACAGAGGGTAACTACCAAATACCAACAGCCTGTGCGATGTGCCCAGGAAATGCTGCACTTTGCCTCTAACTGTGCCTTCCTGGGCACGCCTGGCCTCAGGCATTTTGTGACACATCTGGACAGAAATTTCATGTGTCATATTACTAATTCATCACCTTTGACTAGGAAGATAAAGGTCTGTAGCTCCAGCCTGATTTATAAAGTCATGGGTAACATGCTTCCTCTGAATTTCATAGATAACAAAGAATCTTGATATAAGCTAATGCATGGCTTACTAAAGGGTATGAGACACCTTCTGCCATATTAAGACTTCCTTACTAAGTCAGTGTTTTTACAAAATCACACACTCATGAAAACAAATTCTCAAATAGCCAAAAATAGGAAATTATATATAAAATACTACAGACATCCTGGGCTACATAGCACTCATTTAGCACTGAAGCTGGGGAAGATGAAATAGGAGCAGATACATACTATGTTCCAGGAAGTGTGCTAATCCAGGCAGATCTTCAGGATCAGAGAAGCTGCCAACAGCAACACAGAGGGCTGCTGCAGACTAGGGAAAATACAACACTGTTAGTAAAAGCGGTTTCAAGGAACACTTCAGAAAAATGACAGAAGTATAAGACAAATCAGTCAGGACAGGCACACTACAAAGGTCTAGTCTGAATGCCTAATCACAAGGCTTCAGACCTCAGGAAAGCTCACTATACATTTTTTCAGCCTACAGCTTTAAGTACATACCTGCTTTTCTGAACAGCCTCTCTTTCTTGTCTCTTCCTTTTCAGCCAGCTCTTCTAATTCACTGTCATCAGAACCATTGAAATCCTCATTATCTCCATTACTGTCCTCACTCTCATCCCCCTCATCACAGTCCTCATCATCAAAACCTTCTCTACCATCTTCAATCTCAGCTCCGGAATCATCATATTCATCACTTCCCTCTTCAGATTCATCCTCATCATCATCTTTGTCCTCCTCCTCCTCCTCCTCCTCAGATGTTGGGGCACCATCCAAATAATTCAAATCCGAAATCAAAAGTGCACATAAGCCATTTTGCAGTTTGATATACCTGAAAGAATAATTATTTACAATGAATACGTAATCTCCTAAACCTGAATTTTCAGAATCAGGGAAGTTTCATCATTTCCTATAATAGTTCTGTGCTCTTCAACTGAGAGTGATTTCCTAATGAAAATCTAAAGGTAGCTAAGACTGTGAGCAGTTTTACAGCAGGAAAATAAAAAACTCTTCTGCTGTTCAACAGCTGTAAGAATGAGAACTAGTTCAGGGCAGTAGTAGAAGCCCTTCTCCCCATAAGGTCAAACACACTGATTTTGGCTTTTTTATTTCCTTTGTGAAAATTTTAAGCTACTAGCACTCACTTCATGTACTCAGAACAGGAAAACCCAAACTTCAATAGTCTGTTATGCTTGTCAGGCTCTCAGAAGCAAATATTATAGACAGAATGAAGATCTTAGTCTTTGCCTCTAAGTAGGCCCCAGAGACTACATTTGGTTTTATGTGATCAATGTTTGTATTAAATGGGGTCCACAGATGTAGCAGGCATGTGTTAGAAAGGAGAAAGCTCCTCTGCAGGCTCCATAAAACAAGTCACAGGAAGTTGGCTGGGTTACTATCAAGAAGGAACAAAGAGTTCTCTGTGTGTTTACACAGAATTTTTTATATATGTGTGTGCATATATATAAAACACCACAAGCCCTCTGTGCACTGTTCTACGGCTTTTCATGCTGGGGACTGCAAGCACCAATGCTCTGCACTACAAGAGCCCTCAGCAGCATTCATTTCCCATCTGATCTGGAGCAGACAGTCACAACTGGTCAAATTAGCCAGAGCACCCTTCCCAGGAGCTTGCACTGGCTAGTACATCAGGTGCAGAACAGAAGGAATGCTGGATCCAGAAAATACTTCATCCATCCTCTGAACTAAGTGATGTAGACAAGTGGTATCTGATCCAGAAAAAAAACCCAAACTAACCAACAAAAAATAAATAAAAAAAAAAATAACAACAAAACAAAACCACAAAACAAAAACCCCAAACCCATCAAAACAAACAAACAAATACAAAAAAATCCAACTACAATAAAACAGACCCATGGTCATATCGCACACTACCAGAAAAATCTGAGTTGCAGAGCACAGAATGACAGACTAGTTTGTTTTGAAAGGGGCCTGTTGAGGTCATCTAGTCCAGCCCCCGAGTTTATATCAGATCAGAACTTTGCAATGTGGACTACTACAGCTCTTGGACTACTAAGTCTGTACAAAAAAGCTAATGAACAAATGCTTAATAGTTGTGTAAAGTTGGTGAATCATGACCAGTCTCCAAGGGGAAGTGACGGCACTTGCTCTGGGCCAGCAGGAACACAGCCTGTTTGCTGCAGGACTGCTGAGCAGGACAGATCCGCTCCAATCCAAGGCACAACTGCACTCTGGCTCGTTCAAACCGCAGCACAGAGTGTGTAACCCGCTGAGGTGCTCTGACCAACTGCAGGAGGCACAGATAGTGCACATCCATGCTAATGTCTGGGAGCAAAGTTAATCCTCCACACATTCTGAAAGCCTGTTTGCTAACCATTTCCATCATGTCCGTATTTCACACTCCTGAATGTACAAAGGGGCCTAAAATATACACTGTACACTCTGAGCAGCTCAGAGCCAGAGCCCCAGACAGTGAGCTAAGGCTGCAGCATCTTCCAGCACAATCAGCACCTCCTTCTCCTCCACAACAACTCTCCTCCTCAGGTTCTCCCATGGAGAACACCAGCCTCTCAGGGATCAGTCACAGAAAGCAGAGTACAGAATGGGGCTATTCTCCCAGAGGAACAGTGTGCCATAAAGCTGCTCAGCCAGGTGTACCCAGTAGCTCCTGTTGATCCTTTCCACATACCCCCTTTAAGCTCCTGGAGCAGATTATCCTAATTTGACACTACTCATGTGGAGGCTCGTGGGTGTTGCACACAGGACAGAAAGCACCAGCAGCAAGGACAGGACTGAACCAGCTGCTGGTGGAGGCTCTCAGATTTCACTCCAGGACAATCTAGAACAGTTTAGGTCATACTGAGCAGAGGCACCACTGACATAGGTGTTCTTTACTTTTTCCATGTTTCAGTCCGATGGAAAAGGACAAATGTAACCAATATATAAGTATCCATTAGTATGCAAAACACAGTACAAAAAATACAATCGCATAAGGTAGAAACAGAAGCAAGCACAGTCCAATTGCTTTTTTGAAGGACTATACAGGCACTGATGCAAACAAGGCTTAAATATAAATTCAAATTCAAATTCTTAAAAGTATTGTTTAAACATCCTGGGTAAGTTTAAACAGGATTGTTCTCACACGACAATTTTTCTTACATTAATGACAACTGTTTAGAAGATTTAAATACATACCAGTGTATGGTAAACACGGAGAAATGTTGTAATTTCCCAAATTACCAGCAATACAAGCCCATGAAATTCCATATATGGATGAACTTAAGTAAAACATACATTTCTGGTAAATACAACTACCCAATTACAGCTCTAATGAGTGAACCTAACTCTTATTATGACAATTATTTTGTCCCAACAAACACTTCTGAAAATACATCCTGCAATCTCTGTCAGAGCTCTTTTGGGTTTTGTGATCACTGTATCGGAGAAGGTAAAATATGACATTTTTCACTAAGTTAAGGCAGATGTCACCCTTGTCTTATAAGCAAACACACTCTCCAATTCCCTGTGTTGCAGAGAAGGTTCCTGAGCCTCAAAATGGGTAGTGACAGCCTCCAATGGATTTCTCAAGCTTCACTCATCAGTGTGCTGCTTCAGGTAGCAAAGGCAGAAGTTCCCCGTGCTGACAGCATCTGTAGCTGTGAGTTTTGCAGGGAGACAGCCTGCCACAAAGTAGCACGAGTAAGAATGCCATCAGGAGAGGCAGGCACCGATTCAGAGGAAGCAGCAAGGAAGTAGGGCAAGAAGGGAGGGAGCAAGTTTCTCCCTTGGCCAATGGGCACAGTCCTCTTCAGGCAGCCAGCAGGGAATTTCACTGTCAACCAATGTCACTGCAAATCCAAAACTCAGTTCCATGCTCAGGCAGCACATTCTCCACGGGCTGCACAGATTAGACATCATGAAAAGTAAAAACTTAAAAAAAAAAAAAAAGGCAGCTCTAACAAGGGTTGGATCATCTTCTGCCTAACAGGAAGAAGTTATCGGTGTCCCTTCAAGAATAAACTGCCTCACAGCATCCAAAGAGCTCAATCCCTGCTGGAGTTCTCATCCCAGTCCCTCACTGTGTCTGGGCCACGGACGCTGTGGGCTGTGCTCAAGGAAGGTGATCCCTTTTCAACACTTCCAGGGGTATTACTCGGAAATACTCAAATAAAAACACAAGCAAAACGGCATCCTAAAAGCACTTTGACTCAACTCGCAGATACGTCTGTGTTAGAACTTGAAAGCTCATCTAAAACAGGAAGAGTTCTAGAGGCTGTTTTAAAGTTGAGATCTGCTCCGAAAATACTTCAACCGTACTTTGCACTTCAGCCGAGCGCTTTCGGCGAGGAGCTGCGAACCAACAATTAATTGGGAGTTGCTGCGCCTGGCGAACCCCCCCACACCACCACACAGGAGCCGATCCCCCCGGCCTGTGCCAGCCCCAGCCCCGCTCCCGCACAGC
>VZRE01012153.1:688523-742698 GCA_013396775.1 Cephalopterus ornatus
CTCGTTGCGCCGTCGCGTTCTCACATGTGCCCCCACCCGCCGGCTGAGCTGCCCCCCCCCCCTTCCGCTCTGGCGTTGGAATAGTCCAAGAGCTGGCTGGTGGGAGCCGGCCCCCTCCTGTCATCGCCTTCACCGATTGGTCCGCCCCGCTGTCGCTCACTCTGGCAGGACCAATCAGCTGGCGCAGGCCGGGTGTGGGGCAGCGCTGGGACCGGAGCGCGGCGGGAGCGGTCCCTCGGCGTTCTGTGTTCCCCGTGTGTACACATAGTGCCGTACCCCGAGCGGCTTAGAGTCTGTGCCCGTGGCCGCTTAATAGAATAAAGCTCTGTTCTTTACGTGACCGCTTCGGCAGGTCCCCGCGCTTCCCGGTTCGTGGGTACCCTTCTCCCCCCGTCCCGTTCCGGTGACAACGGCAATGCCGCTTGGCCTCTGGGCTTGAATCTCCTGGAGTTCCCAGGAGATCTACCTGATACTTCAGAGCTTTATTCCTCCACAAGATGGAAGCCAAGACCCGTCTCTGATCCCAGGCTTTCCCTGTGTCTCTCGCTGTATCGTACAAGCCAAAGAGGTTCTTGTGAAGAGCAGTCACCTCTTGCTTTTCACATTCCAAGTACCCGTTTTTATCTTGTAGCCCTGCTGTTCTACCAACACTTGCTATCCTGGGCCACTGCCATTCAAATGGAAGGCTCCATACAAAACCACATCGCAAATTTTGTGTTTGTCTTCAGTGCAAGCAGGTTTTTGAGCAGGTTTTGGTTCAGTGCCAGCAGGTCTGTTCCTTCCCCTGCCCTGACAAATCTGTGTCTCACCTTCTGCCATTACCTCTTGCAAGTTAGTACAGGTAATTCCTTCTGACTCACTGCTGACACTGAAATCAGAATCAGGCCATTTAAGGCAAAAGGCTTTCCCTGTATTCCTTCACAGCAAATGTGAGATGATGAGTTACACAAAACACATATTCATGCAGAGATGTCTGACAGTCGCCTGTGATGATTTGATTCCTTATTTGAAATCAGCTCTGCAGGATTTCTGCACCAAATACTAGGTTTTTCTATGTATGCAATGTAGGGCAGGATAAAATTCCTGTCTTTTCCAGTTCTTCAGACTGCCACGTAGCTACTTGCTGGTTTGTCCTGTGAAAAACAATTCTGCCCATCCTAGCTTGAAGGGCCTGGAATGTACTTGTATTCTTCAAAAAAACACATCTGACTTGACTGGAACACAGTGAAACACAATTATATATTGGGTAGTATAGGGCAAGGTCCTTTTTGCTAAGGAAAAAAAAAAAACTAAGCAAAAGACAAGAACTGAAATTCTATTTCTGCTGAACGCATTTTCTGTTACCATTGAGTTGCTGAGCTGACAAATCATTATCTGCACTAAGGCACTCAGTTATATCTGCACAGCTCAAAATAATTGCTATCTACTGTGGATTTTTTTTTTCATTTTTGCTAGTTACTCAAGTTGCCCTAAAACCTGCTGCTTCTACAATGAGAACACAGCACTGCCCATTTATTCGCCAAATAATCCTTGTAGTCTTCACTCTGCTTTAAACCTACGTAGTGATTCCAGATTGCCAGGGTCAATCATCACCCTGTCAGCAAAGATCAATGTAGTTTGATGTATTTTTAGAGCATTAAAAGGATTTCTTCTTTAGACGTGCCCAGGATTGCCTAACACAAGTGATGCAGCTGACACAAGCTCTCTGGCCACACCCAGTGACTTCATTTCTCTTTATTTTGCAGTTTCAGGGGTTTAGATACAACAACCACAATCCCAGCACTGCACAAATCACACATTCAGGACTAAATCACACGCACCCAAAACACATCACAGTAAAGATTTCCAAAAGCCACACACAAACAGAGGGATGAAACCCGTAGCACAATGAGCTCAAACCACCCCAAAGTAGTTGCATTTTTGTCCAGAGTTTTGTGCTTTTTTTCTTAGAGCTATTACATTTTGAGACAGAACAGAACAAAATTACAAAAGCACTTACTAGTGTCATGAGCCAGCACATTACAGTGCAGAGGGCAGGTACTCCACTCTGGTTCCTGACATCAGGAAGTCCCCTCAGTCAGAGAAATTCACAAGCTAAAGGTAAAGCCATAAAACTTCCCAGAATTTACATCTTAAACTTCTCTCCATATCCACTTAATTCAAAAATTTTTCCTCCCTTCAAAAAATGAAGCAACAAAAAGTTTGTATAATAACTCTTAACAGGACATCTTTGCCATTTTTAGTTCACAGTTATGTTTTATTAATCAATCTTCCTTTTTTTTTAAAGTTATCCTTTGTGGTATTTGAATCTGAAACCAGAATAACTATCCCCACACACGCACCCATCTATCACAAAATTTAAAAAATAAATCAACTGCAGATGCAGAGAGAAAAATCTTAGAATATTGGCACTAATATCTATAAAGACTCATATTTTGTCTCCTGGTATTTTCATCTCTCTGAGACAGCGCTATTCCAAGTCTTACAAGTCAGATTTTGCCTCCGGCTAAGCACGGAGCAGCCAATTCCTCCTTTCCTTCATCCTGCAACAAATCCACCAGCAGGGAGTTGATGGGAGTAGATCAGACCTGGAGAGGTAAAATTACAGGATACAGGGGAAAGGCTGCAGGACAGTCAGCTCTTGGGATTCTAGAAACAGAAGATTAGGGACACGAAGGTGCCAAACACAGCAACACCCGCAGCACCCCGAAAGCTGTTACTGGTGATGGGGGAGAAGTTTGGAGGCAAGGGGAGCCCCTAGAAGGGCTCTCACTCCTTCACCCAGCACCAGCCAAGCACAGGGTAATGCAGGTACAGCTGCAAGGCCTCCTGCTCTTCCCCTGCCTGGGAGATTTGATTCCCCTGTATCTTCTTCCTCTATTTAGAGACTTGACACAAAATCCACCCCCCTTCCCCTCCGCCCCCTCACACTGTCAGACAGACACGCCCTGCTTTCTGCTCCATCGTACAGGAAAACTGAGGCCCGTGTCTTTAGGACAGCAACGACAACTCTCAAAATACCTGGGGATTGATTTTTTTTTTTTTGGCTTTACGTTAAAAAAAAAAAAGTATAACCTTTCTTTATAAAAGATTTTCCCCCATTTTCTTTTAGACCTGGTCCCTCTTAATTGGTTTTTGTGCTTCCCACTGTTCTTGACAAAAAAACTTTGCAATAGAGGAATTTATAATTAAAAATGCAACATTCTCTGCGGAAATAACATTTGAAACACCACACGATTATTTTTTTTCAGTGTAATTCACATTCACACAAGGTGCACTTACAATATTTTTTCAGATTTTTAAATTATTGGATGAGGAAATACATAATATTAACACTCCAGCACATTAAACAAACATACCGGTTTCCTACAACAGAGACTTCTGTTGTATTACAGAATTACATGATTACATGATAAAGCACCACCACAAATGAAAAGGTAAAATCTAGTCAGGAAGGGAGAAGGACATTTCTCAGAGTGAAGGGCCACTAGCATGAGCAGTTCTGCTGCGAAGGGGGTGGGTTGTCTGTGAGTCTCATGCTCCTTCCAGAAGTGCCCCTGGAATTGTCTGATTCTACACTCTCTGACATCTTTTCACAGATTATATCCACGAGACGCTCAAACACCTGCCTCACGTTGATGTTTTCCTTGGCACTGGCTTCAAAATAGTCAAAACCTGTGGAAAAAGTGAGCAGCAAGTATCAAGAGAGGCTGATGATGATGGTTTTTAAAATACCATTTTTTTTCAGAATTCACCTTAAGAAAACAAGACATTGGATAACTCTTAAGCTCAGTTGATTCCCACAACCTTGGAATAGTCAGCAGAAATTCTTCTAAAATTTATCAAGCACCAGTGAGATGCTATCTGATATTTATCAAAGGGATAAATGGATCCTTGATATCACCCTGGTAAGCACATCTGCAGATGATACAGAACTGAATAAACCCAGGATAAAGGAGTTGGATTCTCCCCCTTTCATCAGTGAAGGTCCCCTGGGCTGCAGCTGGTGACATGCCACCCCCAGCAAGGTGTGAGGAACCTTCCTAAGGCTCCACACACCCCTGCCCAGGGCCAGGCTGGCTCTACCAACCCCTGCTGCAATCTGGCAAGAGCAGAGGCCAGAAGGAGAAGGAAGATTGTGATTTCATTCCTTCTGCTGACCAGCTTCTGTGCTCAGGAGTGAAATGCTCCATGACTTTGGTCTCGTTCCTCCCATTTTTTTCTGTTTAGATGGAAAGCTCTTCAGGGTCATCGATTCTCACACAGCACAGAGCACCATCCTGACACTGAACTAAACTCAAATTTAATTCCAGTGTCCAGTCACTGGCTCCTCACTGCAGTGATGAGCACGGATCCTCAAGCACTGACCCTTTCTGATTAAAAAAACCAATCCAGCAAGGCTGGATTTAGGCCAAGGAGAGCATGGCACAGACAGCTTTTCCTGCTGCTTCCCGCTGACACCCGGTGCTCTGGGAGAACCAGCCTCCGGCAGACAGCCCAAAGCCTGCCCCAGCAGCAGGAATGCGCTGAACTGTGAAGCATTTCCTTATCTTTCCAACTCCAGGGGCCTCAAGGGCCAACCAGTGCTTACAGTGGCTGTTACTACTGTTCTGCCAGGTTATTAAATTGCCAGCAGCAAGAGCTGAGGCACCACGGAGAGTTTCTTTTGCAATAAGCTACATTCTGTTGTGCTGCATTTTGGGGATGTTCCGCAATGCATCAATTTAATTTGATTCTGCCACAAACAAAGGGAAAGATAATTTGTCTTAACTGATTAGTCTGCCACTGCCGGTAGGCTGAGTCACCTCGATGTGTGAGATAAGTAGGTATCCACCCCATTCAAACCCTTCTTAAAATTCATGGGACAACCAGTGAAGTGATGGTGGAGCTGTTTGCCTCCTAACTAAACAGGGATGGCTTTCCTGCACGGAGTGTTCTGTCTGCCCCTCTTGCTGTCTTTGATGGTGAATAAAAATGTATATAAAAAGCACAGGATATCAGAGAATTGTACTTAGATTTTAGTCAGTCCAACACTGGCATCTCTTTTGGTTCAATTCACATTCAGGCCAATAGCAATTTCTTAATCTGATTACGGAATTATTTCAATGATGTTAATGTCACTATACAAATTTAGATCAACATGCTGAAGGACAGCCTTTATGTGAATCATTATGATGAACTGTAGCAGTTTAAGCAGTCAATAGCAAATTAAAGAGATTGCTCCCACCTAACACACAAAATAATTTCAGATAATGCTGTACACATGAAAGTAGTTACTATAAGGAAAAACTGACCGATAAAATCAGGTCTATTTTTCAGCCCTTTTAAAAAGTGTTCAGTATTTTGGGAGGCTACAGAAGAGCAGGGCTGGGATAGCACTTCCCAAAGGATTGATTAACTTTTGGGTTGCCCTGAATTGGGGTGTGTTTGTCCAGGGTGAGCTGGACAGACACAAGGACAGGTCAGGGGCAGAACTGGGGATTCTTCAGCAAAACAGTTTCCTACTGACGGATTCAGTTGCTATGGTAACTGTGTGTGTGTGTGTTTTGGAGTGTCCCATACATAAAGGATTCAGATTCTAGGTGCCAAGTTTGTAATCAAACAAACAGATGAATTTTGGGGAGAGAAAAAAAAAAATTAGATGTCCAAATTGGAGTAGAAGTTCAAATAAAACTTTCTATTTGGTGTTACGTTGGTCTGGACAAACACTACTAATAGTGTAATTATTCCTGCAAAATATGTGGCACACTTGCACGCACAATCTTTTTGGGAGTCTACAAGCCAGGAATCAAGCTTATTCACATTCATATTTTCAAAAGCAAATTAAATTCTGATGGGTAAAAAAGGGCCCATAACTGATTTTGTAAACTAAACATGTCTTTGCTTTGCTAGTCCTACATGTAAAAAGGTATTATTACAATAACAATACTGATGGGTTTAGTTTGATATTTGCTCATTATTTGTTTATGATGGCAGTGCCTCAAGGCTCAAGTCACAAATGGGACCCCTTTGTGCTTGCCATATGTAGAATTTGCACTAGAAAGCTCTAAATCTGCAGGATTTTGCAGACATACCCTTTTTTTTTTCACATAAAACATGAAAAAATAACCTGATTGCTCTTAACTCTTTGGAACAGTGACCATCTTTTTGTTTAAATTTAAATTAATTTTTTAAACAGGATTTACTTGCTACTTCGAATTCTTTAACAGAAGACAGCAGTATAGTTAAATCTTTAACACAGAGCCCTGATTCCATGTTAAAAATATCATATATACTATAATATATAATCAAAAATTATAAATAAATTATAAACTATTATAAGCTTATTTTGATGTTCATTCAAAAATTTTCATTGCAATCCCAATTTCCTCTCAATGGAACTGTTTTGCTTTTTCTATCCCACATCAATAACATAATGTCATTTCCTTGTCTGAATAAAGAAGCCTAGTACATTTTTAAAATATGTTTTACTCAATTCTACAGTTCTCATGTATAAACTCCTTTTTTTTCATTGTTTCATTTAAAAAAAGAAATTCTTCAACGAAAATCAATGTTTGCGTTGATTTGCAATGAGTAGATGGAACTTGGAGACCTGGAGACAGAATTGAGTTTATGAAATCCTTTTCTCTTTTCATTCTGCTGAGGTAATAAAAGCTTTTCTGTTCAGACAAACTTCATCTTTCTTCCATCCTCAGACATTACCTTTACAGATACAGCAACACTACAAGTATTCTCCCAAGCACATCTTGGCCTACTGAGCATGAAGCAAGTAAAATATGGATCTGGAATATATTACACTTCTTAGTTGTGAGACCATTATTAAAGTATTACTGCTGGAGGGACTTGTTATTGTACAAACTAAAAGGAACACAGTATAAAGTAGCAGAGGGAAAAAGAGTTAGAAAGAAAAGCTTTCCAGGTACCGAGCTGATCTGCCAGGTGCTTCCCCTTCTCCACAGGAACAATCCTGTCATCCTCCATGTCACATTTGTTTCCAACCAGGATCACTTGTGCATTGTCCCAGGAGTAAGTCTTAATTTGTGTGGCCCTGCAGCAGGTCAGAAAAGGTTGTGACATTCCATCAGCTGTGCCAAAATAGTCATATGTTAAACACAAAAACAAGTACCGTTAATGACAACACCAGCACCTCCAGATTGTGTGTTGGCTCAAAGACAAATGACCTGGCTTAAACATAAAGCAAAGATGCAGACTCTGTAGCTCACAGCACCATTCTGTTTTACTACTCCTTAATTTGGTGTGACAATAAAGTTTCTTGTTAAGACTTTGCAAGTGTTACAAAGATCATGAGATTCAGGTAAAAAGCTGAACTGAAGAATTTTTGAAGTCTAGGGATAAAAAAAGCTTATTCTCCTTCAGCTGTCATCTGTCAGAGGAATGGCAATCAATTATAGCTCTTCAGGATAATTGTCCCATAGAGAGAGCCATACAATAGATGCACACTTCACGCTGGATTTACAACCTCTTATAAAAGACAGAACAACAATAATTTATAGCAGACAAAAAAAGATGCTCATTTGCTGTAGAGTTTTAGGAACACCATAAGCACAGGCGGGAGGATTAAGTCATCTTTGCTTGAACAGGAAAAGGGGTTCATGGATGCTGTAAATTGCATAGAAACATGGAAACAATTGCTAAAGAGAAACAGAAATGCACCAAATCAGGAAGATATGAGATCAAGGCAAGGCTCTGTAAGCTAATATTTGAACCCAGCAGGATGAAGTGATAGCTAAGGCAGGGAACAGCAGGCGCAATGATAGACTGCAAGTAACAGACCAACGCTAACTTCAGTGGCAGAGGGTGCAGTGCATGGGAACTTAGGAGGAGCCCTCAGGTGAACTTAGAGGCTCTAGTGGAGCTCACTGTGGATCCCAAGTTGGTCTCTTTATAGTTTTTCCATGATGAAAGTGAAGATTTTCTTCCTGTTTATCCTGAGGGCCAGTCCTCTCGCACCATCCTCAGTGAGGTGCCCCAGAGCTAGCAGCAGAACAGTATTAGCTTGGTGGTGTTCACTTTCATCCATTTTTTCAGACCAGCACAAACTATTTTATCTTCACCAAGTCAGCTCTATCTTTTAAGGCTCCCTCCTTCCCAAAGGTAATTAGGCTGCTCTGCCAGAAGCAATACGTTCCTTCCCACCTCCAGCCCTCCTCCAGTCCCTAACTCACCTTTCCACTCTTTGTCCCTATTAAGCACCACTCGAAACTGGACATTTCACTTTCGGGCAAACCTGCCATTTCCCAGGACAGCCAGGAGTCCCCTCAGATTTTTACTTCTGTTTAAGTTTTGCTTGAACTCCCTTAGCAATAAAGCGCTTGATTCCTTCTCCTTTGAATTAGCAGGAGCCTCCAGCTCTGATCTACTAATGACAATTTTTAATTAGTTTGAGTTGCTTACTTGCCTTTTCCGTGGAAAGAAGCCAGTGGTGTTACTTCACAGATAACTATGGAAAAGGGGGTCATTTCACTGTGCAACTTGCCTTGAAGAAGCAGCAGCCTGTTTGGATTGCACTGGAAAACATAAACCTAACTCAAGCCCACTGTACAAGCCCAGACCCTTAGTGTAAAATAAACAAAAATAAACAAAGTCTCTGTGCAATTTAACTTTTTCCTCTTCCTAGTGCCCTCCTGAAGGGCACTCTCTCCAATCCCAATTTTGGCTCCTCCAGTTTCATCCTTTTGAGTGACTCCACGTAGACAAGTCCCATGGGAGCTAATATGAGTCTGCGATGAGTTTATGTGGGACTCCGGGGTTTCTCAAGGCTCCTCACAGAAGGGGGTGACTGCAGAAATGAGCCAAAAGTCCAGGAAGATGAAATCTCCCCAGTCTCCTTCCATAAGCAACAGAGAGAAATAAAGCCTTCAATTTAAAACACCTATAAACAGGCTCTTCCTCTGACTCCCAGTTCAACCTCTGGATTCATTTCAGCCCCTGGCATTGGATGGGGACATGCTGCCAAATCTCAACTATTTAAACAGAATTACTTATGAAAAAGAAGCAAACAGCACAAAGAATCCCCCACAGAAACAAATCCATCTTGTTTTGTACAAGCTAGTCAGAAACCTCTTACAGAACACCAACATTTACTCTTATTACTAATAAAAACCAACGAACCAAAAGAAGTTATGAAGAACATTTAAAAGATACCGTGAAGGCCATACAAAAAAAGGCAGCAAGTTTCCAGAAGCTTTTGGAAAGACAAATAACTAAATAAAAAGGCTTGTGCAATTGAGAGGTTTCACCAACTATCAGGGTGGCCCAATATACACACTGGGAGAAAGGTATTTCTGTGACACAATAAAAATGCTGTGCCTTGTTTGTGCTGAATTCCCCAAATTAACAATAAAACACGTTTTTTGGGCTTCACACTTAGAAGAAAAATAGTCTCAGGTTCACAGTTACAACAGGAGGTATCAACAACCCAATTTAGAGATCAGCTTTAAAGATAAATAAAGCAGATGATTTGTGAACCCAGCTGTCACTTATATCTAAGTCAAATTCTACCAATTTTTACTTTCCTTCTACAAAATTGTCCAGATTGTCCAAAGCAGAGCTTCCATAATATTTTCTATTTACTTTACATTTTCAAATACTGAATATATTCTAGTTCCAGTACAGTTTCAAATGAGGTATAAACCACTGATTTATCTACACACAAAACTATCAACCCAATGTCAAATAACAGCTACCAAAGGAGACTACTAAAAAAAACATTCTAGAAACTGAGCTGAAAGCCATGAAAGCTAATTTAACCCTTTCACTCACTCTTACAGGAAACACATCTTATATTCAAACAAAATAATCACTTCTTTTCAAATATCAAGTCAACTCCATCTTGGCATTTGCCCATTTATGCTTTTTCTTGTAAAATGATCTGACTGAACTCTTGCCACACTGCAGTAAGGAAAATCACTCAGGCTTAATATTTTAAGGCTTTTTGTATATGTTCTACTTTCTCCTGTGAACAAGTCATGTTCCAGGTATTCCCAAATGCATTAAATTGTGTATCTTTCTCAGCAGCTTTAAGAAAATCATCATTAATTGGGGTGATTGATGTGAATGAAGGAAAGACTCCACATTAATATACTACCTGCAGAGCTTGTCTAAATACTGATATACAGCCACAATCCTCCTCATTCAGGAGAAAGAGTGACTTCACTTGGTTTAGAGAAGTATGAGTGACACAAAGCAAACCAGGATCCTCTTTAGGACATCTACCCATAAGAAGGGTGAGGTAAAATGATCTCCCAAGGAGGAAATCATATGGCAGACTGGAAGAGATATTCTCATTTCCCTTGTGGGCAGGTTAGCCCTGATCAGGAGGCTGTTAAATCAGTCATGTACCAATGAACCAAAGACAAAAGCTCTGAGCTAAAGGAGCTCAAGTAGTAGACACCTTAATTTTCCATGGAGAGTACAGCTCCTGACTGAAGACCAGATCCAGTGTGTTCGGGTTTTTAAAGCATAACTGTATCATGCTTGATGGTGTGGGGAAAAACCTCACCAAAAATCCTACCTATTTGCTATGCTAGAAAATGGCAGAGGCTGATATAGCAGCACCAGCGTCAGACAAAAGCTTTTGTTTCCATTTCTTGTGCCTTCGGAAGTTTAGAAAGCAATTGTGCGGGCTGGGAAAAACCATCTCTCAGCTGCATGGCCACTAGAGGACTCTGCTGGCCCAGCGTTGCTGGCTTTGCTACAGCCATCATCTCCTCTCCACTGGACCAGCTTCAGGAAGGAAAGAAATGGGTCGATTTTATCCTCCCCACAACATAATTTGTGCTCAGAATCTTAAAACTTGTTAGAAAGATTCCTGACACACAGAGTAAAAATACACTGACGGTTCACCTCTGCCCTTTGGCTGACAAGGTGCTCCTAGCAAAGATATTCCTGCAGCTCCCGTGGCACTGGAAGACATGAAGTCAAATTGACAAAACTGACCTTTCTCAACTCTTACTCAGTGCCTTTGATGGAACAGACCTTAGACCACTTCCAGTACAAAGCTTCAGGTTAAACTTCACCTGTACAAACTTCAAAATAGTAGCAGGTCAAAGCTTGAGATTTGGTATTTTTTGGCTAACTTAAGACTATAAGTAAACTTAGTAGAGTAGAACCAACATTCAGACAGGTAGATGAGCTGTGTGGTCATATACGTCTTGTTTCACCAGGGAACCAAGCTTAAAACATTTATAGTTTAGTGAAAGATAGCCCTAGCTCACATGCCTGCACTCCTATGGAAAACATCTCCATGCACACACTTGCAGAAGAAGCTTCATCTGAGCTTGGTGGAGGGTGTGCCACATAGAGGAAACTGGTTTTGGTAAAACCTCTGTGTTTGTGTCTCTAACAAGGAAAAAAATTATTCCTCTATCACCAGCTGCTGAAAGACAGCTTAGGATGCTGCTGCAGTTCACCTTCTGCAGCCTGGTGTCATGGCACTGAAATGGGCTTAAAGTGGAGACTACGTCTTTAGTCCTGATGATAACGACCAACTGCTTCAGTGGACAGTGGGAACAAAACATAGGCAGCCTCGGAGGAAAGCCACATCATTAGAAACTACAAACCACATTGTTGCAGCTTTTGAGTTACAGCCTAGATTAGAGGGTAGAGAATAAGTGATTTAACAGGCAGCCAGACTGAGCTGGACGCTCAGAGCCAGTGCCACAGCCAGCACGTCACGTTCTCCCAACAGGTCACCCAGATCACTGCAAATCCATCAGACTTGGGACATCCCATTAACCACTGCACCGCCTTTCTTTGCACCCTGACCGCTTATCTGCAGCACACAGCAACCAGGTTACACGCAGAAATTATTGAGGGGACTCACAGGGCTACTACTTCTGAGAATAAATGCAACCTTTCCCCAAATCCCTGAGATTTGAAGTGAAAAACGACTGTTTAACTGAATTGTTTTAGCAGCGTAGCCAGAAACCACGTAAGCCCAAATAACGCATTAAAGGACTAAGTTCTTTACAGTAAATTTAAACTTTTAACAGCAACCAGTTCTCTAGTATGCTACAATATTTGAATTATAATGTTTTTTATTACATTGAAGCTGTAGAACTTTTTTTAACTGAAGTTTATAAGTCAAATTACTTATCCCAGAATTTAGATGAAGAGGAAAGAATATGGTGATGCAAAGCAGTATAGAGGGTTCTAAACAAACAATTGTGAAGAGAGAATTGACCAAAATGCAAACAAACCCAACAAAAACAGTATTTCATACCAGTCCTGCACTGCATTGAAGGAGTCTTCACTGGTGATATCATACATGAGCACAAAGCCCATGGCTCCTCGGTAGTAGGCTGTAGTGATGGTCCTGTATCTTTCTTGTCCAGCTGTGTCCTGGAACAAAAAGGAATATTTAGGCTTTAATACTTCAGTTCTCAGAAGCAGAAGTTGTAATTAGATCCTATACTAAACTAAGGCAACCACTTTTTGTTATTATATATTTTAAAATTCTCATTTGCTCCCAGCTGAAATGAACTCTACTTACATTTTAGCATTAATTAGGCTTTTGCATCAACCATGATTTGTTAAATGCATTTTGACACATGTACTATTAAAAAAAATACCAAAGATGTCAACTCTTTAATTGCTCTTCTCTGCCTCTGCCTCAATGCAATAATAAAATGTTACCAGAGTTCACTGAAAGCTGACACTTCAAAGCAGAGGCAAAAGAAAACAGTCCAGGACTGTACCAGGCAAAAGACATTTACGTGCTGCAATTCAGTGTCACAGTCAGGAAAATGTCCTTGAGAGAGATGCTGGGGGTGACTCACTTCTTACCTCAGATTAGAGACAATGATTAAAGACCTGATGCAATGAACTTTACCATACAAAGTGAATTTAATGTGGAATGTCCCAACCACAGTGTCTGAGGTGCACATATTCATTTGAGAGTTACTAATCCACTTCTGCTGGTTCAGCTTAATTCTCTTTACCTCTAGAGCCCTGCAGAGTACCTCTACCAGTGTTTGTCATTTCTGTGTTCGTCATTTCTGTGTTCAAGCCTGGCAGCACAAAGGTGAAACTCTGGCATATACAACAGAAGAATTCTGAAAGACTCGTGACAGCTAGAAAACATGTCAAGCACCATCTGTTGGATGCCAATAACACTTATTCTTCGCATTTTGCCTGCTTTTAAACTGAGGGATATTTATACTCCAAATCAGCAGTTCTGCAGCCAATTCATTCCCTCCGGAAAAAGGACAGAAGTCGTGGGCTGAACGTATCTCTCATTCAGGAGGTATCTATCAACTGAACAAACACATTTCATCCATTTTTTGGCAAATGGCAGCTCTGTGAACAGCTGCAGGAAGGCAAAAGGCCTTACCTTCAAAGCACGTGCTCAGTATGAGGTGTTGACTGCTAGGTACTCTGAAATGAGCAGTCCTTTAGTCCCCTAAAACCCACCCCAAGGAAAGCATCTGCTCCAGTGGTTTAAAATATGATTGAAGTCCTCTTCTCTGGAGAAAAAGACCCTAAAGGACTTATTGACCACGTAACTAGTTGGAAGAGTAAAACAAATCCATGTAGAGCACTCTTGCAGGAGTACGGAGATCAGACACAGCACATCACTACAACCCCAAGAGGCAGTGGGTGGGAAACTACTCAGCTTTAAAATCATCTTGCCCACCATTCCCATACATGCAGCTTTGTTTTTGCTGCATGCAAGAGGCAGCGTTGGCCCTTCCAGAACACACACCAGCCAGTCTGGGATCACCTGCTGTTCTGCACCAGAATATCACAGAGCCTCTCTGTAGGAGGAGAGCGCTTGTAAATAAACTCCTGACAGCTTGCTTAAAAGGCTCAGCCTATTGCACTACTGTGAGACTATCCACAGCTGTAACAAACTGTGCATTTCCCAGTGGAGAGACTATGCAGCATGTATCTTGCCGTTTCTCCACCAATTCTCAGAAAAAAAGAAGGGATTTTTTCCTTTAAAAGTGTGCATTTACTTCAAGAGGGGTTAGTCCACTGTCTGATCATGAAGAAGCATCATACACTGCCTGAGAAAGAGTTTTCCTATTCCCTCCTGACAAGAGGTACCAGAATGAGGTGGACTACACCTTGCAGCCTGAGTGACCTTTACCTCTCCTGCCAGTGATAAATCCACCACGGAGCACTCTTGTAGTTCCCAACAGCACATCCTGACTTGACTGCTGAACACCTCAACCAGCCACGACAACTAGATCCTAATCATACTTCTTCAAGCAGGAAGGTCTCAGCAGCAATAGTATTGTTCTTTTATTCAGAGAGACATAATAGTTACTTTATTTTAGCCTGATTTTATAAAGACATGAGGCTTATTAAATCACCAGTGTCCACACATGCACTTTTGATCAAATTTAACTGAAGGGAAACGCTTTCAGATGTTCCTTACACATGTCACAAAAAATAGCTGGTAAGGTGAAGAGAGACCTTAAGCATACCTCAGCTGGGAAGAAAGCTTAAATGCAATGATCTTTTTCCGACACCAGCAGGAGAGAGGCTCTCTTTGTGCCTCATTAGGAGAAAGCCCTAAAGCAATATTATTAACTTCACAGACTCTGTAACCAACAAAACCAAACAAAGCCATAGGAATTTGGAATGGCGTTTTCACTTCTCGTTCTCAGTGTTGTTGTTTTCACCTACATTCCCAGGTTCCTCTCTCTCCCAAATCTCACCTAGTATTTTCTCCTCTGTGTTTAACTAGTGCTCATTTTGGCTTAGAGCATGAGGCTGTGACTGGGCAGTAAGCGACTGCAAGACACATTGTCTGACTACATGTAGAATAATTCGGAAAGAAATTAAACTTGACAATGGCTCAGAGCAAGGACTTAGCTGTGGGGACATATGTCCAGGCTGTCCTGGGAAGCAGCCCCAAGGGATGCTCAGGGTGACTTCCAAAACCTGTCCTGATACCACCTCATTGAGGAATCAGACTCATCTGTGATAATGGCAAATTATTGCCTGAAAGCTCTGGAATTTAGCAAATCTGGTTTGCTGATTGCAGTATTCGTCCTGTGACCCCCCCATTGTGGGGGGCAGGGCCCCAATTTATACATCAGTGAGAGATGGGGCTGCAGGAGGTACAGAACCCCAAAGGGCTACACGCATTTACATAGTCATAACCTGTTCTCTGGCGGACAGTGCACTTACCTCATTAGAAAGGTAATTTGCATATTCATACACTTAGGTGCCTGCCTTCTCAGGTTATCAAAGGGAGTGTGTCATGAGGGAAAGGCATCCTATATTTCATGGTATGTAAAGTTTATTGATAACCTTGCCCTGGTAGCTATGTGGTAGAATGCAGAGATGTGATTCATCTCTACGTGAGTCACTGATGCCTTCCTCACTCTCTTTTACTGTACAGGTACAGAGCATGTCATTTCCCCTTACAGGTTTGTAGTTGCATTTCTCCAAATGCATTTGAATTGTTGTTATATCACCCTGAAATTACTTTTTTCCTCGGGTTACATTAGCTTTAGACAGCGATAAATTGGCTTAATTTTCTCGACTCACAACATGAGCGCTCCCCCCCCCCACCAGATGCCTCAACTGAAATAAAATAAAATAAACTGCAAAATCTGAGCTCACTTTCTTCAGCATTTACAATAATTGTCCTTACCTTAGTTTAAACCACCACAAACCTTAGCTAATTAGGCATTTCAGGATTTTACGTTCAAGTTGTTTATCCAATGAAGGAGAAAATAACTGACAGAGATTGCTTCCCCCCACCCCCACCCCTGCCAAATTGTTTGCAAGATTTCCAGGTAGACCACAAACTCATTAGAAGACAAGTAGATGAGGCACAGGCGGGGATCAGCAGAGAGGTGATGTAGCACTAATTAACAGTCTAGCCAAATGCCTGGGAAGAAGAGCCTGAGCCTTCAGCATCCAGAAGCCTGCTAGGCTGTCCCTGATGAGGAATCAGAGAGCTTGGCTGTAACCAAGCACAGAAGGGTCTCTGTGAGGTATATTTACACCAGTGTGCTAACAGCTCTGTTCTTCTGTAGCTTGTGTATGTGCCTGTCTTTGATACAAACAATTAAAAACACCCACAAGACCATTAGCTGGGAGCTTGAAACAAAAATTTGAAGGTTTCGCATTAATGAGCAATCAAAATTCAGTGTTTATTCAGAGGAGAAAAAGACCTAAATGCATTAGCGTTGTGTACAGATGTCCTCCAGTCACGAGATCCATCACATAAACATTCACAATAGAAGCACAACCAGCTCTTCTTAAATTTACTTGGCTGTCTCAGCAGAAACTGCAAGGTACTTACACAGAAAACATATTTGAATTTTTAAATTATGACAGATGCCCTTTGCTGCAGGTCTGAAAAATCAGAATCTGTGATTCTGAACCATCCTTCTTCTAGTGAAGATTTCCAGCTACAAGTTCTTTGTTCCAAATAAAATGTCACTGAAACATCTAATCTGTACTGAATTTAATCCCCTTAGCACCATGACTTTTCTAGCAGTGTATGTGACAAATAGCCTCTAAAGAAATAAACCTTTCAATTTTTTTAAAGGATTATGGTTTGATTTTCACGGGGTTTGGGTTTTTTTTAAAGAGAAATAATACTCAAGAGTAAGAGTCGCTTACTGCCCAGCCAGTTGGCAACATTTACAAGATGCATATATTTAGCACCATCACTTAGGCTGCACAGAGTCAGAACAGAGGCCATGTCCACCCCAATAACCAGCACCCAGCACAATTTGGGGCTTCATCAGTTGTGGTGAAGGAGCTTCTTCTTCCCTGCTGTTCAGCGTCACATTGTAACACCTACACTATAGGGTTTTGCATCTTTTTTACCTTGTGTGGAGTTTGGTCAGGCTTGGAGACAGGATAATCCACTTCCCAGCCCTGTAGTTATAGGGGCAACAAGTTGTTAGACGTCAAAATGTCAGGGAACATCTGACTCCCTGCAAACTCAGTTCTCAGCAAGACTGGCCACCTCAGCTCCTGTTCTCCACCTGACAGATAACCCGAAAAAAACAAGAAATAGAGGCACATCCTGAAGGCAGAAGGCTGTTTTTCCTCTATCTAGGGCTCAGTAATACCCGACCCCTTTACATCCAAGACCTGTTCACTTTCCCTTCTGCACGGATGAGAAAAACACCTGTACTCCCATGTTTGCTGTGCTGGTGTGTCTGCTGTGAACAGTGAGGATGCCACTGTGCCGTCAATAACTCCATCCCACCCCACTCTGTTCCCATCTCTCCAACTGTTCATGCAGCCCTCTCCTTGTATGCCTTGCTCTGCCTTCCCCACTGGACTGAACTGGCTGCTCAAAGCATCCTTTCCTTACCGTTCAGAACTGTTGCAATGTGAACTGTTAAAATTCTCATGACCTCCAGCAAATCTAGTTGTTTTGGTCACGGTTATTGATGTCTGCTGCGAGGTGGCTGTTACGTCCCCATCCCACTACTCTCCTGTCAGGACACGCATTTCAGGCACCTGGGACTGAGCCTTCCTTAGCTGGATGTTTCCCCAGTGCTGAGCACAGAAAGGATCTGTTCTGCCATCAAAGTTCCTGCATATTATATTCCCACATACACATTTCCTTTGCAAAAGTAGATTTTTGAGTGGAAGCCACCAAGAATCAGATAAATGAAAGTCACCTTGAGAAAGAGCAAGGGGAAAAAAACAACCGACCCATCAGGTACCACAAGGGAGAGTAACCTTGGACAGACTAGGATGTGTCATTAATAAGAGAATGTTAACATTGAGCTTAGTGTTCCTGCTGGCAGCTAGAAATAGGAACAAACAGGCAAGCAAGATGAGTCACTGGTTAAGACATGGAAAAGATGTGATGTCATGAAAAACCTGTGAAGTTTCAATTGCTGCCAGGAGCAAAATAACACCTGGTTCTTTCAGAACTCAGCTCTGATTAAAATGCTCCAGTTCAACAGATTACATTAAGCATTTTTTTTTCTCTCATTATTGAGTCCTCCCATTGCCCAAGAGTCACTAGAACCTCAGACATATTTAGCTAACTTGAGAGACAGTTTCATTTAAGCAATATGCAGGAAAGCATTTCTGATGTGAAAACTCATGTCTTTTTTGACAAAAGGCTCTATCCTTGCAAAGTGCTTTTTAAACATTCCCCCATTATGGCTATTTTCACTTCTACTCTTTAGAAGCAGTAAAACCAGCAGCCTTGGATAACTTCAGTACTACCAATTGCAGAAACTTCACTTTTCCTATCCTATTTTACTTACCCTGTACAGAAGGTTCTACATCCCTGTTTTCTCTAACATCCCCACACTAACTGCTCCCACCAGAGAGAGAGGAATTTTTTGAAAAGAGACTTTTAATACATGCAGAGTCTACAAGGGCTCACCAGCATCTGGCCAGTCATCAGAGGCCTTGATCATGCCCAATACACACGCTTTTGAAGTTGTTCCCTGTAACTCAGTGGCTGAGTGTCCCTTCAGGTGAGGCACTGCACTTACCTTTCAAAGTACTTTTGTAAATGAAGCTAATGAATAAGGAGGAAAGGTTACGTAGGTTGACCTAATCCACCCTTAAAACATTTCTGGTGGTAGTGAAGCACCAGCTCTTTTAACTTTTCTCAGCAGCTCCACACCATGTAAAACAAAAAGTGAATCACTGAAAATGCAACAGGCTGCATTTGCTCAGCAGAATGCAATTCTCACACTGGAATCGGGCAAGGTACTTGTGATTGACACTACTGCTCATGACCTGCTAAGATATTAAAAATATTATTTCCATTTTCCCAGGTGCCTTGAGATTGTAGGGAAGATTAGCAGCAGTTGCCCTTCCTGATCTGTCAGAGGGTAAGGAGGACTGGAATAGGGCTGCTTGCTTATAAACATTATCTGCTCTTCTCATTTTTTTGTAGGTTGAGTTTCTCTGTTAGACTATTTAAAAGCCAGTGCCTGCAAAGGTGAAATCACATTAAGAGGTACACACAAAGATCAAGTACATTGTGCGTATTTCTTAAATTCTAAGTTGTGAAAAATATTATTTTTCATGACTTGAAATTAATATGAGATCAATCTTATATTTTTGATTCTTCCCGATCCAGTTACCTTGATAGAAAAATAAAGAAATGGCAGTAATAAAAATATGTAGCATCCACACCACATACCTCCTTCAACTTCCATTTCTTTACTGCAAATAAACAGCGAACAAAGTTCAAGAGGTATATGATGCATTTGTAAGCCCATCCACTGTGGGCAAAAGTGATAAAACCATCAATGACATGTTAAAAAAAAAAAACCAAAACATTTAAGAAAATTTTAAGAGGCTGAGATTCTCAAATAAGAAGCTTTCTGGGCATTGAATGCATTATTATCATAGAATGTATTGCTGCTTTGGCTAGATCTTTTTAGTTGCCCCACGTATAACCTTTAATTCTGTTAATCAGAACTGTAAGAACAGCTGTAGGACACATAGATGTTTGAGCAATGTTAGTCACTGTAAGCATTATTAATTAGCTGCTGTTGAGAAGCAGATAAATTAATCACAGCCAGAGTACTTCAGAAGCAGCACCAGGCTCCTGTGAACGTGCCACCGTGGACATCCTCAGTGGTCCTGCAGGGCAGTGGATTGACGTGCCCCAGTGCGGCTCCCACCGCGTGGGTCGCAGCAGCACTCTGCTCACCCAAGAGATGTACAGCAGGAAGGGAAATCTCAATACATTATGAATCAGCTGCCAAAAGAACAAGTGCACAGTCTGCGAGGAGGAAGTTAAGTCATCAGCGGTACAAATCTGCCTGAATTCGGTAGCCTGGTTCTTTGATCTGGAAAGGAAGAAGGGCAGGCGAAAGGAATCAGCATCGCGGTGCTCCCGGCCTCCCTCCCCCTCCAAGGCGCGCAGGCAAAACGGAGCAAATTCCCGCTCTGAGAGCAGCCGAACAAGACTCAGACAGACTTCCCGGAGCCTGTTTCTGGGTGATCAAATGTCATGGTAACCAGCGAGAGAGCCAGGCAGCGAGAGGGGCTGTTCGCGGAGCCAGCTCTGCTCAAGGATGGGCATCGCGGCGGCTCCCGGCGGTGGTACCCAGCGATGGTACCCAGCGATGGTACCCAGCGATGGTACCCGGAACGACCCCGGCTCCCGGCAAGACCTTCACCTAAACTCATTTACAAAGCAAATATTTCGGTGTTTACGAAAATCAACGACTTTGTTCCTGGAAGATCTGTTGGAAGTCCTAATTGTAAAAAAAAAACAACCTTGGTGCTCTACTAGGAACATCCCTCCTAGGGCTGGTTCTTATCAAGGGAAGATTTGAGCTTATTTAGTAGTGGATTAGGGCTAAATCCGAGCCTCATACTTCACAAGAACCCCCTAGAGATATTATGTCAAGGGGGTCAAGTCTAAGACAAAGTGCTCAGAAATTCTGGGAAGCTGTTTACGATATCTTTGAGATTAAAATACCACACTGAATTACAACCATGAGGCAAGAGCATGTACTTTAAATTGAAGGGTAGCAGCAAGACAAAAATAAAATAAACAAGCTTCATTTATATTAACAACATGCCAATAAAAATAAAATATAATATTCTTTTAAGGTCTTTAAAATCCTAATGTGTAATATTTCAAGATTTGGTGGAAGTGAAGAGTTGATCAGGCAATTTTCAATTTACCACCTCCCAAATTAGGAAGAAAACCCCCACTGCTGAATTCAGATGAGCATTAAAAATATGAAGGTTCTAGAAGTCAAGAAGGCAGAATGAAAGCTTAAAGACAACAAAATCCAAGAACAACTTGAACCTCATAAATCAGAAGGTAAATAAAAAGGGAAAGAAAAAAGTATTCACTTCAGTGGAGTTTGAAATACATTTTCTAAATGCTGGAATTTACAACAACAGATTCCTCTATCTCATATGTTTTTATTTGACAGAAATGTGCACATACTTTGAAAAGCCATTTAAATAAATAGATCTGATACACTGATGACATGAAGGGGGGTTTGTTTAAATTCACAAAAAGCATTTAAAAAAATCAAATGGAATTTGAAACTCTCCAAGTAAACCCACATCTCTGCTGAGAATATAAAAGAAGACTTTCAGCTAAAGAACAGCTATTTTGGAGGAGTCCTAAGCATCTTAAAATACAGGCACAATAATATCACAAGACAAAGACAATAATCTTCTACCATTTCCCATAGTGTTTTCTATTATAACCACACAGACCAGATGTTAAACTCAAAATTTCATTGTGCAGCAGCTGCAGAGGGCTCCTGAGGCAGCTCAGAGAGCAGTTCTGGGGTGCCCTTGGGGCCGACATGGTTACAGCCGATGCCTTTCAAGGTGTGAGGTCCTTTTCCACACTGTTTTAAGTTCACCCACCTCTGTGGTGATGTCTCCTCCTTTCCATTTGAAAAAGAGAGTCATGAGCAAATGCTCCTCGACGTATGTCTGAGATGTTGGCTGTTTGGTATTTTTACTGTTTTATTTTTACTAATCACTTCATCACCACAATACCTCCCTGCTCTGTCAAGGCCACCAACTGCCTCTGGCCAGTGGACACATCCAGGGCCTGAATGGCTGAAATCTTGCTGACGAAAAGCACATCTTCATATCTACCTTTTTTAGAAAGACAGAAGAAAATCACAGATTTTCCAGCTGAAGAAAATGTGTTTCTGGCATTCTAAAAAAAGCAAGTATGCTGCTGTACACCTCCAGGGTCACCTGTCCCCTGACATTCACCACCCAGTGGGACTTTGGTCAGGCCCCCAAGCGCAGCCTACTGCTTGTACTTACCAGGACTGCTCACTTCAGCCCAGATTTGGGGAGATGCCACTTGGTGATTGAACTTTGATGTATAAAATAAGTCCTGAATTGTAAGGTCCTGCCTGCATCCAGTGACCTCAGCGAAGAATCCTGCCTAGGCAGAGGTCCTGACCCCTCTCAAATCAGACTAAATTTCCAGATAAGAGGAAAAGAAGACACAGCATTTTTCCACGTGACCTGTTTCTCAAAACACAGACCTCAGCCCAAGGAAAGAAGGCTGCAAAAAGAGCTGTTAATGACAACTCCAAACTGTCTTATTTAAAGCTAATAAAAATCCTGTTTGCAACAGGGACAGCATGAGATCATATCTGTACAGAACACTAAACATGTGTGATGCTGTACAGATCAACAAAAATATGGGTGGCATCAGTCTTCATTATATTCTAGCAATTTTATATTGATATAGCTTCATAAAGTAGGGAAACTGCAGAGCATCACCCAAAGCAAGCAAAGGTCTATCAACAAACCTGTAACTGAAGCAATCACAGTATCAGGCACAATCCAAGCACAAGTTCATGCATTATGCTGCTCCCAAGTCACTCAGGCTCTCTGCCAGTAGAAATTTGACAACAGGCTCTCTGGACCACTAGCTCAGTTCAGCAAAGGGCAATTCTACACTCCATTACCGTCACACTTCTACAGACACTTCCCAGCTTAGCAGTGAATTTGTCGTGTTACACTGGGGAAAACACATACTGAAATATTTATCAAATGAAAGCAGCTTCCTTAGCAAGAACAAACCTCTGGGCAGACTGAGCTCCCCTGCTTTCACGTGTATCTACGTGATTTGTCTGAAGAAGGTGCATCAAGTTGATGTTTTGAGGAATACAAGTTATTTACTGTGACAGAGATAAAAAGAAGGCTCTTAGGACTTTTTTCTTGGTCCCAGCCCAGTACAAACCACGTCTCTTGACTGAAAGGATGGAAAAGCAAACTTTGGAGCAAAGCACAAGGTATAAGTGAGTGGAATTAGATCTGCCAATGAGCTAAAGACATTTTCACAAAACAAGGCATGACTTCAGCAACAGCATAACAGCTTCAAAACTACAATTAAATTAATTGTGCTTTCTGCCTGCTGCTATTTTGCCTTACTCCAACATCAAAGAATTATAATTCAACTCAATTTCAGAAGCTGTAGAGCAGCAGGGGAAGCTTTGGTGTTGGCTGTCTGCAGCTTACCCTAATGCTTTATTCCAAAATCCAGGCAGTGACAGTATCTGCAGAACAGAATGATTTCTGGTCTTGTAGGGAACAGTTCCTGTTTCACTGCTACACTCATACCACAAACACCATTCTCAGAAGAATGGAGTCCAGAGAACAAAATGTATCCCCATTTAAAGCATTAATAAAATTAATACAGAACTGAAAGGGAAAAAAAACCTTCTCTCTTCACATGGCACTCAGATCTACTTTCTCCATCCAGTGTACAAAAGAAAAGCCGTTTCCCTTTACCAAAGGTTTTCTTTTATATCTTCTGAGCCAGTTGAAAAACTATGAAAGCAACAATAATATCCAAATCTGTCCAAATATGTGTTCTTTTGCTGGTTCTTCATATGGAGTCTGAAGGGAAAGCTGAAGACTTCACCCCTGTCATACCAGGACAAACTGAAAGCTCCCATAAATCTTGAACAACCTTAGCCAGGCCCTCTTGGCAGGCCATGTAGTCACATCAGAGCTCATCTCCTGCCAACTCCTGCAGCTGAGAGAAGGGAATCCTAAGATCTAATCCTCAACAAGGAGCGTTTGCCACAGTTAAACAGTGCTTTGTGCCAGCCTTCTTTATGCTTAGTGACTAAAGATTTCCTAGTTCCAGTTACCCTCATAAAGTGGGGCATAAATATGCTGCAAAATTTCATCCTGGTACTCTTCCTGGAGTCAAACAGTCAGACAATAAGTATTAGATGATACAAAGAATAAACACTCTGTTCTAATCTCAAAGTGTCCTTCCACATCACTAATGGTATCATATCAAATCAGCCCTGCATTCATTAGGAGTTAACTCAACAGACAGCAAATGTTATATAAAAACTCTCAGGTACATGTTTACTTCCTTTCAATTAGTGAACAGACTAGCTGCAGTCTAGCTCTTGAAATGAGATGTAAACATAAATGATCTCCACATATGCCCCATGTTTCAAACCAGCTTATTGACAGGAGCTGCAGGAACCACCTCTCACCCACACTTGCTTCAGTGATATGTCCATGGGTCTGCTTTTCACTAGAAGAGGCTTTTTAATGTGAAAAGAAGAAAAACAACAGGTATTAAAGGTGCACCTGGCAATCAAAGAGGTTCATCTCTGTGCCCATGAAGGAAAACGTGATGATACTAGAAATAGACCTCATGGTGAGGTGAAACACCTCTCTAAAAAGGGACAAACTGAAATAAACCAAAAGATCAGTAGGAAAAGGTGATGGGAGGGCTGGCTTATCATGAACAATTGCAAAGGAAAGATGACGCGTTACGTACAAGGGTCATCCCAGGATGGTACAAGGCTTGTTTCAGAAAAGGCAGAACAAGCAGCTTCTTTGGGCAGGATCAGGTCTCTTCAACTCTGACAGAGATCAGCAGGATCAGGTCTTCAGGAAGTCTCTCCTTCAAGCTTGAATGACTCTCTGATTCTGCAATTCCCACAGAACATTAGAAACTACAGATGATAAAGTGATATTGTCCTCGTCATACTCAAAAAGACCAAAGAAACTCTTGTTGATCTCACTGGGTCTAGGACTTGTGCCCATTTCACTAATTAAATTTTTAATAGAGAAGGAAAACTCTTCAATCCGTTATTTTATTTGGTAATCATAGACTTCTGCTTCTGCTGGTGGGTTGGGATTCTTTTTGTTGCTGGGGTTTCTGTTCGGTTGATTTTTACATCTTTGTGTAGAGTTTCTTCTGACGTTTCCAGGGGTTTGGCCAAACTCAGCACCCACAGAGTTGTGAAGAAACCTGGTAAAACTTAACACGTTCAAAGTAAAAGATGCATTTAGTTCATGCTCTGTTTGCATCCAAGAGACTCAGGATTTGATGCCTTGTGATGTATGCTTCTAACATGCAGCATCATCCTCCTCTTGAAGCATTTCCATTTTGTGACCAATCTGAATGTTTGATAAGTTCATAGCATGGTAATGCAGATTTTAGTGCACAGAATGCTCTAAGAATTATAACCACACTCGAGAGGCAGAGCTGTCACCATCTCTACATCCATGTGGTTACTGAAAAGCCATTTCTCAGACATCATTCTCAGATTTCAGGAGCAATGGATGGAAATACAATTAATGAAATTATCTAATGAAAACAGAAACTCAATCACAGGCTTCACATAATGTCTCGGATTGTGCTTAGGTCAGAATTCTCAGGTGTTAACAGGATTGTTAAAACAAAGAAAATCAACCAGGCACAGTTGAAATTAGCATCTTTGTTTTACTGAAGGGATTGCAAAGCTTCAGTAGCAGTAAATAGCATCAGAGAGTTTTCAAATACACCGTTATAAGACAAGAGAAAAGAAGAAATTCAGAAAGAATGTGCTATATTAACTTGATATTGCCAAGGTAAACAGTTTTACAATCTTGTAAGAGAGATTAAGATAACAAGTTATCAGGGTACCATTGCTCCTTTCAGCTTCATGTTTTCAACACAAAATCAAATACTTTAAAGGCAACATGGAGCTGTACTTTCCCCACTGCAAGCTCATTCATCCTGTTCTGTGGGAAGCTGCAATAACCAGCACAGGATTTTTCAAAATTTCTTTGTTCACAGGAGTCACCAGATTGTTATTCATAATAGTTTCTGGATGCACTTTTCCAGTGTAACTTCAGACAAAGCATCTGATCCAGATTTTGCTCTCAGGTATGCTGCTGTAGAAGCTGGAGCTTTCTGGGTTTGTCTGATATCAGCTGAGATTAGCAGCTGATCTTCCATTTCTTCACTTGCTCAACAGCAACAAAGCCCTGCCAATTACAGAGCATGCTCCTGTCACTCCAGATGGACAGTGCCAGAGGGGCAGCTCGGAAAATGAGAAGAGAAAGCGTGTCACAGAGTATTAAAGTGAGGGAGACAAGGGCACATTGCCAGGGCCTTTTAGGAGACCTGCTGAGCCTTTGTGAGAACAATTCTCTCTTCACTGACCTTTTACCAGCACGTATTTTTCTCCCAACTACACAAACACCTTTCCACCTCCGTTGATTACTTCTGGCTACTTCCAATGCCCTTGATCTAATTCTATCCCAAACTGGCCTTGCAGAGAAGACCTGAACTTTTGGGGCATGTGAGAGACAGACATCTATAGACATGAGTATGACAAAGTCACGTCCAGGACTAGTTTGTGTTCTTCCTAAGGAATGAAAAGTTGACACATAAATGAAAAAAAAACAGAAAAAGCAAAGAAGCACCAGCCTAGAGGTAGCTATTCAGTCATACTGAAATACAGATTGGAGGTAGCTATTCATTTATACTGAAATACAGACTGGAGGTAGCTATTCCTTTACATGGAAATACAAGTTGTTTTGGCCACAGAGAATTAGCTTTCACAGTGTATTAAGACTATACTTCATTTGCCTTTACTGCCCCTCCACTTTACCCACCTGAATGAAAACAGGTGTTAACTCACAAGCTATACCTCCTAAATACCATATACAAACTGCCTCACGGACACATCGAGGCTGTCATCTGCTACATCCAGGAGGAGATACTACCCTGCTGCCTGACAGGAGCAGATTAAATATCAGCAAACCTCTTCCTGATCTTAGCAACCGTGCTAACGTCCCATGAATCACTCTGGCAACTCATACGGTGAAAGCAGAAAAGCCAGGTTGTGTTCTGTGCCCAAGGAAGACACCCGACTTAGCTACAGAGCAACACTTCATATGTCAGTGGGACTTTCTGCTTCAAAGGAGTGCTGTCTCCTCCTCTCAACACATCACAGTGCCTAAAGGTGAGAGAACTCCAGAGTTTTTTCAGCTTCAGAGCAAGCTCACTGGCACTACTGCCAGCTGTGCTGCCAACAGTGCAACGAGCACTGTGATCACCTTGGAGCTCCTGGGCAAGAAAGCAGCTGCAGCTCTGACAACTGTGGGCTTCCCCTACCTGCGAGTTTCTTCTCCATGGGGGACAGTTTCCTGCCCAAGCACAAAGTTCAACCCCGCCAAGGAACCTCAGGAGGTGGGGGAGAAGCAGAGCTCCCCTCCTCCTGCTTCCGTTCAGTACGGGAGGCTCTGGTCTACTCAAACAAATGTTATTTACATGGCTCACCTTGGTAGCACAGGCAGTGTGATTACTCAAGTGCTGCATGAGAAACCTCACACAGAGATAGCTGTAAAACATCCCACTCTCTTTCCTCCTCCTGAAGCAGCTGTGTCTATAGTGATTATTTGCATAAGTCACTTGGATCAGTTGCTATCAATTACTCTGCGGTGGATTATCATTTAATGTTCTTATACAAATAAGGCTTTACACCTCCTTGATGAAGTGGGTATTTTTGGCTAGGTGGAAATCACTCTGGGGCTTAGACATCAGTCATGTCCAGAGAAGGGCAACAGAGCTGGGGAAGGGTCTGGAGCACAAGGAGCAGCTGAGGGAACTGGGGGTGTTTATCCTGGAGAAAAGAAGGCTCAGGGAGGACCTTATTGCTCTTTACAACTCTCTCACAGGAGGTTGTAGCTAGATGGGGGTCAGTCTCTTCTCCCACATAACAAGTGACAGGACAAGAGGAAATGGCCTCAAGTTGTGCCAGGGGAGGTTCAGATTGGATATTAGGGAAAATTTCTTAACTGAAAGAGTGGTCAGGCATTGGAACAGGCTGCCCAGGGAAGTGACAGAGTCACCATCCCTGAAGATATTTAAAAGACATGTGGATGTGGCACTTGGGGACATTGATGAACATGGCAGTGCTGGATTAGCGGTTGGACTCCATCTTAGAGGTCTTTTCCAACCTCAGTGATTCTATGATTCTAAGTCTCCCATAAGGAGAGCTGCTGACCTGCTATGACACAACTCCATTTACTGATATTTGGAAAGATTTTTATTTCAATCCATATTCGTAAGGGTGAGTCTGGTGGAGCTGGTTGTTCTAAGTTGTGTATTTAGAGTGAAGCATGTTTGCTCAGCATTTGCAGGATCACAATACAGATAAGTTGATATGACTTTCTGAGAGTGCAGGAGGAATAGCTACACCGAGGAAAGAGTTACACTTCTTTACAAAGAGCTGCACTTCGTACCTTGGTTGATTTATACCCACACAACACAACAGGCAGGCTTCCTACCCATAACTGAACTAGCGTTCAAGCAAAAGTTTTTAGCCTCAGGTTTGAGATGTTGCATCCAACAGTCTTCTTTCTCTAAAAGTTCTCCACTATGATATTATGCCTTTTTTCCCTAAGCAACATGTGTACAAACATCTAAACCTAACAGGTTCCAGTAAATTAAAAACCAACAGACCAATTTCAAAGATACTGGCCTGAGCTGGTCTCCTAGACCTCATACACCCCTGGTGGAGTTCAGCATTGTATTTGAACAACCTCCTTATGAAACTTTTTAGATTCGCCTCCTGATCCACAGGCAGAAGTTTTACTGAAAAATGGCACCAGGTTACCCTCTTCCACCACAAAGTGTGGCAGCTGAAGGGGTTTTCCACACCTTGGCACAGGTGGGCAAAGCCCCCAGACTCCACACTACTGTGTGGTTAGCAGGTTTTTTTGGTTGGTTGGGTTGGGGTTTTTTACAGCTACCAATGTTACCCATTTCCTGAGGCAAAAAATGCATCTATCATAGTTAGAAATATTCAATGTCCTAATTTGTACTGACAGAAGAATGCGCTGTCAAGCTGCAATCAGAATAATGCATGTCCTCCTGTTCGTCAAGGAGTAACCACTGAGAAAAACTTCAGAATAGTCCAACACATTTTTCCTGTTCTTTCCATGCACGTGATACAAGCACAATGTATCAACTGTGCTAGCAACTGAAACAGTCTTTTAGACACACTGGATTGTTTCTCATCAGCATATCGTCACATCAGTAATCAAAATCAATCAACTTTAATCAAACTAATTTTCCATGTGCTCTGTTAAAATGTATACCATATGCTGGCTGAAATGCTGACTGTGCTGCTGCAGGAAGCTTCTTTCTGCAGCTACATCTCACAGCAACATTGGGTCAGGTTCCATTAAAATCCTAAGAAAAATCTTTGTTTTAACTATTTTCAACCAGCATTTTGTAGCTCCAAAGGATTAATTAAGTGACTCGCTGGAATTAGTCGTTAGTGGTGCATCACAGTACCTGCTGTCTCTGTGGGATCCCATCAAGAGTTAAAGACAAGAACTTACTCTCTGATCAAACAGGACCTCTGAGAAATCACAATTCACAAGGCGTACCTGGAGTCTCAGCTTCAGTAGCATTTGCAAGATTTATATGATGGTATTTAAGTCATCTCTTACTCTGCCCAGTTAAACATCTGGCTGCTGTCAGATTTTCAAGGTATGCTGAGCTGGAATGCACCTGCTCACAATACCAACTACTTCTTAACATCGTTTGTATTACAAGAATGCTTAGGACCCTTCATCATGAAGCCACTGCTGAAAGGTCACTCAGGCTGGCTGAGCAGCACCTCCTGTCTCTGTCCAGGAGGATCAGGAGTGAGCACCAACAGCGAGGGGGCTGCAGGAACTACCAGCCGGGTCAGCACGATAGTTGCCACCTCCCTACTAGACCATTTACTTTGCATTCCAGAAGGCACTGGTGGATAGCCCTTCACAACCCTGTGTTTGGGTTTTATCCCACCGTTTAGCTGCAGAACTAATATCGAGTGTAAGATGGCACACCACCAGTGTGCTCAGCACCCCGAGGGACCAGGGGAGAGCTGAACCACCCTACAGTGCACTCAGTCCTCAGCCTCCCTGCTGCTCCTGCTAACAAAACCAGCTGTAGAGGACTGTCCAACGTTGGCTGGGAAGTGTACACACAGCTTGTTTTTATATTAAATGCTTTACAGTTATTTTAACAGCCCTGTTCTAACCTGATTTCAAACAGCAGGAAGCCATTCCTTGCCTCTCCACTCTCCTTACTAGAAGCCTCAGTTTGTACTTGATGAGACAACTTGTTTTTCTCTCAACTGATCACTGTCATATGCCTAACCAAATGTGTCAAGCGAAGTATTAGAAGGGATTCATAAATGCTAAACCTCTAAGAGGCTTAGGAGTGAGAAACATAATCGAGTGTCTCTGCTGGAGGCAGAGGAGTTGTTTAGGAATTCTGATAAGCATCAATTCAGCAGATACTCATTTTTATCCTAGTTAATCAGAAACAGGAAGCTTCAGGAAACTGAAATGCTTCTCTAGCTCTGAGCTCATGCACCATAGGGTAGAGAAATCATCATGGGGTAAAGAAATCACCATGCCAGCTCAGATCAGCAGCTGAAGTGTTTCAGCACCTGGTCCTGAACAGTACAAGCTTCGGATCCAGTGATCAGAAAAGGATGTTTCTAGAATAGATACAAAATTGCAGTGAAGTACAATTATATAAAACTTTACCAACAGGAGAAACAGCTTCTTAACTTAGGAGCCAATCACCAGTAAACCAGCTTGTGGTGGATCACCTTTTCAACACTAAAATATTCCTGTATAACTGAAACACTAAAACCTCTCCTCCTTCTCCACGCAGAATCGGACGAATTCTACAGCCTCTTTTTATGATTATACTCTCAATTTAAAACTTTTTCTTAGCCCTATAGTTGTAATTTAAAGGACTTCACACCTTACAGGTCTCTCCCTCACTGATGAAACGATACCGTGATAAGGTGCTCTCTGATCATTCTTGCTCAGAAGCCTTAGAAATCTACAGTCATCACATACATCAGGCAAGTTATCTCTCATCTCAATGGCTGATAAATTTTCAGTCACATTATCTATCATTACTGCCTGCCTCTCGCTTTCAATGGCAGAGGGACTGTAAATTCATGGGGTTTGGTCCCCTTCCCAGACTGAGCTCTGGGATGGGCTCACTTGGTGTCCCCTGCAGCTGGCAGCAGCACCAGCCCCTGGGACTGCTCTTCTTTGGTATTTCTATTCACATGACACCGTGCACAGCCTTTGAGAGGCAGAACCTCTTCCCATGCACTCTCCTCAGCTTCATAGCAGAAGCGCATTTCACACTGAGTACCCAGCTAGACAGCCACGCTTCACTCCTGTGCTGCTGAGCTCCTGTTGGCTACCTGCAGGAAAATCCAGCCTGTATTTAATCTCTAAATTTGAAGGAATATTTCTTGTTCAATTTCATCCTGGCCTTGACTGCGATGTTTCATGCACAGGTACATGCTATGCCACCAATCTGTAAACTGACTTCCCACAGAAATCTGTCAAAAGGTCTTCACAGCATCGGGAAGGCAACTGAGCCCAGCAATACAGATACCTGATGGAGGCATTCCCTCTGCTGTCCTGATCTAGTTAACCAGCAATCACATTACCTTGCTCCTTCAATACCTCTGGGCTCACTTCAATTCACTTTGGTCTCTCTGAACTTGACACTATTGTGTTTGTTGCTGCAAGATCCTCTCCAAAATAGAGTTCGATTTGACAAAGGGCTAAACATCTTCAACATCTATTTCACCAGTGGAAACATACCTTTGCTCAAAACACATCTAGACTCAGAGGGATCACTGCAGCACTATTAATTAACAATTAGTTGCAGTCTTAGAGCGAACCATCTGAATGCAGGTAGGATAAAGTAGTCAACAAGTATATCAGTTATTAATTAATTTTAAACTGCCAAAACATGCACACATAGAAACATTCTACACTAATAACCTAATATAAAATGACTTCCTTGTGGTTTCCACAAGGAAAACATCCCTTTCTGCACTCTTCTCACTACACCTATAGGAAGTTTCAACAGCACCACCAAATCAATATGGATACACAATCTGTGTGCATTTGACTTCAAAAACAGTATTACTAACTGCTTTCTACAAGATAAATGTTTCATGTTATCAAAATAATTCATAAGACATATTGAATTTCATGACTCCTTGCTGCTTTCAAAATTCTGTTTTCTGCCACAGACAATCAAGAAAAACCTCTAAATAGGTTCACAGTCTTCTGATCATTAAAAAACCCCCATATTTTGCAATGTTACTTTGAAGGAGGAATTCTGCACAAGTAGAGCTGGAAAACTGAATTATATTACAAGCTGAAAAAGCAGAGAGCATGCTGCCATTCATTTTAGTCACTTCCAAGCAATTTCGTTCAAATCTGCTGAAGGCAAATTTCAGTGTAAAGTATGAAAGCTCAAGATCATCTAGTTACTGAGATGAATGCCTGTTACATCTTCAGTTGGGACTATTGCCTTCATTTATAAAAACACAATTTCTTCTCCAACAACAGAATTAGCATAAGCGCTTACAGTCTTGCTCACAGGATCCACCAGCCATATCTTCTTTCTTATTTCAATCTGAGATTGACGTCAGCAGCATTCACAACCTTTTGAGAACTCATTCTCCAGTTTCTACTTAATTTGATGTCTCTGAACATTTATATGACTCACAAAATTTGGTCTTTGAAGCTTCAGGGCACAAAGATGGAAAGAAATCCAAAGGGGGAAAAAAAAAAAGATTGTGTTTAGTACAGTAAAATAATAGTAAGGAAAAAGAGACGGATAAAATATAGTCAGGTGCTATTTTTGGCAAGCGTTGTTTAGCAAAAGAAGCACAGTTTTCATTACTCAATAAAACAAAGAAACACAATTTTCTGTTCCATTCATTACTCAAAGTAAATGAAGAGGTCAGTCATAAGAGCAATGTTACACTGTAGGATTTTGCAGCAACCTGTCAGAATTGAGCTGTACTTTGGAACCACCAAAATTGAGAACCAAGGCCTCCAGCATCCCAACAGAGAACAATCCTTTACACAGAACACACATCTGACTGTGGGAGAAAGCTTCTCTAGAGTCAGAAGTCCCTCCAAATTAGAAGTCTGGATTCAAAGGTCAATCTGTGCTGTGCAGAAGTGTAAAACTTGAGAAAAGCTGATTTCTGAGGAGTAGGAAGTAATCACTGATGCCAGAAGAGATTTCATTCCTGAAAACCCCAACCCTTCCTCTGCAAACACACAGGTGCTCTACATCATCTGGATGAAGGGAAGACTGTGCAGATGGGGAGATGGTTTCCTGATTGCACCTCACAGGGAGACAATCTACTCCAAAGCTTCCAGTCTCTCAGGTGGAGGGTCTCTAGTTCCCAAACTGGGTCTGTGCAAGTCCTCCTCTGTGAAAAAAATGAACTATTCCCCCTTTTCTGAAAAGAGAACACGAGTTATACGAATCCCTCAAGCCTTGATGCACTGTCAAATTAATACTCTTATTGTTAATAATCAAGGATTTAATAGATGATATCTTAAAATTAACATGTCTTGGGAATCGTTTCATTTAAAAAATAGAGATCCAATGAGTCATGACTGCAAAAGTCACTCAGCATCTCTGTTTGAGGCACTATTTTGAACAAGTACCTTATTGAGCAGACAGATTTTAACAGAACACACATGACTCACCTGTGGCATGAGGGCAATTAAATCTTTATTAATTTTTTTTTATATCCATAAAAGAAGTATACAAGAAGTGAAAAATATCCTACTTCTTCTATTTTCTGATAACACTCTCAGAGTAGTTAGCAAATATGATAGCCTGGGTTTATTCTCTACTTCCTGCAGAAAAAAATACATTAAGAAAAGGAATCAATGCTACAATGCTTCTTGGCCACGTAGACTATAGTTAAAAAAAGAAAAAAGAAAAAGAAGAGGACCACATTGCATGGATTCTGATGTAACCAACAAAACAAATACTACCTCTTCTCTGCCTTTGTACTAGGTGAAAAAAGCAGTTTGGTTTTGTACTGGGGTTTTTGGGTGTTGTTTTTTTTTTTTAGTCTGTGGTTTTTGAATCATCAAACTGACTGCACTCTCACAGTTGTAGGGTAATACAATATTACATGCTTGGAGGATACGTTTTCAGGGAGGATAAACAGCTGCCATTCCAGGAACTTTAAAACTCTGAAGATTCCAGCTGGAGTAAAAGGGATGTGCAGGTTTGATAGTTCCAGCACCAGAGTGAACAAACACCTTGTATGCAGTCAGTGGAAAATAGAGCTGTTCATTTCCCTCTGTTTGAGCACTTGGGTTCTGTAAATGGCAAGGCAGGTGGCCACCCTGCCATCACTTAGCAACATCAGGTTTTGACACGCAACTGGAGCTACTGCACTTCCCGATCTCCCGGCTGTGTGGAGAGGAGAAGATTCCCACAGCATGTGCTGCAAATGGGAGAGCTGACCAATGACTCTGAGCCAACACCACAGGGATGCAAAGGCGCTGCTGTCTCTAAGCCACAGCCAGATTCCACGAGTGCCACCAATTTGGGTGAAATTTCACATTAGAACAGTAAATATTCTGAAGACCAAGGCCATTTCCAGATTTAGGTGAAAGATTATTCAATTCAAAGTTTTGCCATGACAATGGTGTGGATGATTTCTGCTGAATTTGTCCCCTTTAGATTTCTTGCAGTCTCTTGATAGAATTCTAAGTAGCTCCTATGTATGTTTACATCAGAAATTTAGCAGAAAAACCAAAGTAATTTCAAACATGTCCAAGACTCAAGATCAGTGGCCACAGCTTTGAACAGGCGACTTTGAAGTGGAGCATGTCCAACTCCAGAACAATTGCAAGTACATCACAGAGGCAGAACTTTATGCAGATTCTTCCCTTGGAAGAGTTTACTTTTCCCTAAAATCATTAACCAGCAAAAGCAAAAGGAAACTATTAATCTTACACTTCCAACCCCAAAGCCTCAAGGGAGACCAAGCGGTTCTCACAAATTTACCTGATTAAATATCTTTGCAGTGGTGACTCTTCCTGCACGCTATTTTCAAGATGAAGGGCATTCTTATAGAAGAGGAAATCCATTTTACTAGGATAAGAAGCCTTAAAGAGGTATGGAGTAGCAGCTGTTGCATAATCATAGCACAACAGTTGGAATGAGCAACAGTATAGAAATAATGTTCACGTGGAGTTCCTGTAATCGGCCAACCCATTCGGTTCTCTTCTGTGCTTCACACCATGTCTCACACTTAGGAAAACAACCCAGGAAGGGGGTTTGGTGAGAAAGGGTGTCTAAAAACAGGCTGAAGAGCTTTTCCAAATGCATTCCGCCTTCTTCATCTCAGACAGCACTAAGCCCAGACACCAAACACCTTCCAGGAAGGCTGGACTCTAGTGGTGTTCATGCAGACCGACAGTTCTATAACAGCAGTTCCATCCCTGCAGAACCCAGATCTCTTGGGCTAACTGCTCAGAGCCACTCCTTGCTCCTTAGCAAGGCAGCGTTTGTGAGCACTGCTGCTTTGGTGCTCTTTTCCATTGTAATTATGTAATCAATAAAGGCACTGGGGTTTTTCTTCTCATTTTCTTTTCGTGCTTTGGTTCTGCTCAAGTTTCACGCCAGTTTTCACTGCACTCACAGTTTTGGTAGTTATATAGTCCAGCACAGGCCACAAGAAGGTAAGAAAACATAAAGGTTAAGATACATCATTCCACTCCTAAATAAGAAAGACTTCAGAAATGCATTCCTTAATTACCATTGCCTGGCTGTAAACTTCCAGAGTTATTGTTCCATGTAATCAAATGATGCACTTGTGTGCTTTATTACAGTCAGAATATTTCTTCTCCAAAAAGCAAACAAGTAAACTGACTTCCTCTCTTTTCCCCAGCTCTTCTTGTTTGCTCTGAAGCACAATTCCATGATTTCAATGCTATTATGACAGTACTCTGCGAGAACTGTCCTTACAGTTAGTACAAGAGTGCTTACAAAGGTGCTCTCTAACCTCACCAAGAGAAAGCCAAGGTGCACAACTCAGAGACAAGAGAAAAGGACAGGAAAAGTGGCATAGTCTTGCAGAAATGTGTACAGCATGAGGCTAAAATGCACAGTGAGGAAGCAATTTATCACGTGGTGGTAACTCCAATGGGAATGCATTTTTTAGCCTTTCAATAATGTAGGACAGTCTTAGAGTTTAAAAAAATAATCCAAAACACATTTGATGGGAGTTATTTCTCTTTCTTCCCTCGAAAAAAGAGACCTGCAGTCCTAGGTAAAGGACTTTCCATGGACTTATCAAAGCTGACTCATGCCAGTCTACCACAATTTGGCACTTGGAGCACTTGCTTCCTCTCACAACTGGGAAGGCTCAATGCCTGCTGGCAGGCAGGGGAGTGGGATGCAGTTACCATGGCATTCGAACACACAGCAACTTCACAATTGCCACAGCACTCTCACTGACAGAGGGACCAAAGGAGAGGAAACAGCAGGTGAATCTTTGAATAAGCACATCCAAAAGTAAAACCAGCAGTAGGGTGAGTATTCTGCCTCACAAACAGCCTATGCACAGATCCTCTGTATGTTCTGTTGTATTGCTCTAGCTACAACAAAAGCAGAGCAGCAGTCAGACCTGACAGACACGAGTGGCCTATGTGCACACACGTATCTACACATGTCCCTCTCCCCCCATGACTTTCCCCTCTAGCACTGGTACAGATGTCTGGATCAGTTTGTCAGAGAGACCAGCCAGCCAGAATTTGCTGAGAAAATACCATCTTTGAGCCTCCTTTGAGTAATAAACAAGTTTAATCACTTGAGTCTTACACCATGTGAAGATACTTCAGTTAATGAAGCACAGCAGCTCATAACACAGTGTGTTTATCTGCTCCACTTACACCTGCTCCCCCCAAGTTTCATACACTCTTGCCGCCTCCTGTTTCAGTTTCTAACATAAATTAGTAGCAGAGCAGTGAGTATCTGATTTGCAAGGAAATGGATGCAAAGCAAAATTGGCAAAACCAGAGGAATTTTCAAACAAGATGTAAGTGCACAACAGAAGCACAGGATGCCACATGTGAGCTGAGCAACACACTTGGGACTGGCAGCTCCATTTAGATGGAGGAACATCTTGGCAATGCTGCAGAGCTCAGACTGTGACAGAAACACAGGATACATTAGGATGCCTAGGGTACACTTTTGGGCTGCAGCGGCCCCGACCATAAAATTCAAGGTGCTAAACTGCTATTGAAAGGTATAACTGACACCAAACAGAATTTACGTTTCCTACTTTGACACTCTCATTAGGATTTGCTGGGCAGCCAGAACAGCTCGCCAAAACCCAGGTTGAGATCAGTGTCTCCTGGTAAACCTTAGACAGTTCTGCAGATGGGAGAACCTGACCAGCAAACCACAGGCCTCCCGGTTCTCCACAGTGCAGAAATGTGCTGCTTTTTTGCCCTGTTTCTGGTACTTCTCACCAGTGCTTCCTTCTGTCAGCACCATACAGGTCTGCAGAGTCCAATGCCTACGGCTACACACAGCAGTCAGCTGGGTGTCCGAGCACACTGTGGTTACACTGCAGCTTCAGCACCATTTAACCACGATAACCAGGAAAAAAGGACATTTTGGGGACCCGGTTATTGAAAGGAAAAAAAACAAAACACCACAGATGTGTTATATTGTAGATAGGGAACCAACACCACCGTCTTCCGCGTGCTGTGAGGATCATCACTCATTCACCTTTCTAACAAATCAAACTGTGCTTCAGGGATACTCACACGACTTTCCCTCAATGTGACTGAAAACAGCCTTGCCGAGAGAAATACAGAAAGTCAGTGCTCAGCATCTGGGAGCTTAGTTCACGCTGTTTAATGAATCAGGATGATGTTGAATAGCTGCTCAACAGAAAATAAATCACAAAGTACCCACTGCTAAACTCCCAGGTAGTCCAGTTGTGCTACAGGGTACAATCTCTCACATCAGAAAACAATTTGGGGGAATTGCATTCTTTTTTTTTTTTTAGCTTTAAAATCATCTGTTCAGCGTACTTGAGTGTTGCATAAACATGACACTGCAGCAGACAACACAATGCGTGAAAGTTATAAATGTGAAGCCCCATAGTCTCTTTTGACCAAATGTGACATAGTTTAAGTAGTGCTCACTTGAGACAAATACTATGAGAGTACTATAAATTCCACCCACTGTATTATCTCCTAACTGATCACAGTGTAGCCAAGCATATTTAAATATAGAATATACCTAGTCATTATGCAGAAGATAACATTGTGAAAGCAAATAATAATGAGGGTGATTCTGATAAGACAAGGACAACAGGTAAATGTTTTGAGGCACGTGAGTCTAGGACCTTACATAAAATAATTACAAAATATCTATTCTGAATTTTGGGTGAAAAAAAAAAGCATTAAACGCAAAACATCAGGAGGAGAGCAACCCATTTGTCCTCTCAAAGATTAACTGTCTTACTACATCAACTGAGTAATTTCCCTTGAAATTTCCCACATACAGCTTCTCCTCTACTGGACAAAGTGTTAACATTGGCCTGTTTTCTCTAGAAAAGGTCCAAACCTTTGATCTACCAACAGCTCTTTATCAGATAACACAAACACACTCCACACTGCTCCTGGATACAGTCTGGGACCTCTGAACACAATCTGTACCTTTTTTATTTTACTGAAATGCACAAAGCGAGGGCAAATGCTCTGTATGTGCAGTAACTCTGCAAAGATGGAGAACAGAAAGAGATACTACACCTTGCAGAGAGAGCAAATCCAATACTGTCAGCAGGAATAACTGCAGTGGTAACAGAGCTTAGACTGAAGTTGAATTTGGCCTTCACTATAATGCAGACTTATAATGAGATAACAATGGGATTGAGGTGATTAACTATAAACAGAAATAAACCCTCCATGTCAACTGTTTAACTGCAAACACAGCAATGCCTTGCTCAGCAAGCTTAAGCTGTTCAATAAATTCAATAGTGAGAGGGATAACTAACCACTCAGGGTTTTATTTTTTAAGTTTTTCTTTTTCTCCCTTGTATCACTCCTGCAACTCTAATCTTAAAGCCCATTCAGAGTGGCATGAGCACCAAGTTCTTCTCAAAGCAGCAGGATGAGTACTTGAGATGTAACCAAGACCTTGGAATTGAATTACAGACACTGTTATTGCATCTCTTCTACAGTCAAATATTCTGCATTGTGTTTTAGCATCAGAAGTAGTGCTTTATGTCCACTCAACCACAGTGATTCCCATTCCTGGGACCCAGTAAGTCCTTAATGCTGCAAATAAAATGTAATTCTTGACTCTCTTACAAGGATCAACCTGTTCTTTTCACTCTCATGAATTTCTCCATTTTAGTTCTTTGTCTAAACAGCAAATCAGAGGATTTGACAACAGCTGTGAATTTACTGAGCAGAATCAGGCCTGTCAGATCCTTAGAGACATCCACTGCTATTGCATCTATACATTAAATCACAGAACCTTATTATCTCTTTTTTTAGAAACAAGTTTTGTGCAAGCATTCAAGCTTATAGTCAGTGCTTGCAAGGAACTCAGCAAAACCATGATGGGAATGGGATGCCTGGGGAATAGATGATTCTCTCATCTGAAATGCATAATTAGCTTTTGGTTAAGTGTGTAATTAACATTAAAATTTACAATCAAATATGATGGTGTTCTAATTTTACTTCCTTTAAATGGAAAAAAAGAAAAAAAAGACTTAGTTACCAGTGTTACTTCTGTGAATCCCTTCTTGTGAGATGAGCTGCTCAGTAACATCCTGTCATCCACGAGACAACTGATACAAAAAGCTTTTAAAAACACTCCATATTTGCCTTCTGGACAGCTACACAGCATGGGGTTTATTTTGGTTTACACTTTTCTGTTTTGTAATGCTAACTGCCACTCAGTATAATTAGCAGTTGTCATATTTCGGTTCTTAAAGATCCAGAAAAACCAGAGCGATGTTGCTTTGTACCCTCTCCCCAGCTGTGCCTGAGAGCTGTAACACATGTTCTAGACATGCACTACAGCTAATCTCACACCCCAACATGTTTCAGCAGTTAAGACATGGAAACATTTTTGTTAATGGAAACGACAAACCTTCATCCTAGTAGTGTAATTCCGATAAGTAGCACCTTAAAAGAAAAATCATACTGCAGTCTAAATATGCTGCCTCTGAACACCACAGCCTTTTTAGCTGAAGTTAAATTTAACTCTATTTGACTTTTACAAGGGGGGTTGAAAGTAGTTTCAACTGTAACATCAGCTGTCAAACCCTGTATTTGGCTCTGGTTTTATTAATCACGTAAGTGGTTATGTGTAGCATGTGCAACAAAACTGAGAGTCCCTTGTGCAGGGGGCTGGACAAGAGCGTGAGAGAAGTGTAATCAAATGCCTCACCCAAAGTGTGTATTGTGTGGTGTGCAAGTGTTTTGGGCTGAACACTGCCCAGGACTTTCCATCGGTTATTTTATGTTACTATGTAAAGAGTTCAGGCCATTAGTGCAGCCCGGGCCAGCACAAAGGACCGGAGTTTGCCCCTCAGCATTTAACCTCAGTGCAGTGCCGCTCGCGAGTTCTGCTATTATTTCTACCACCATTATTAGTCACCACCAACAGACACACAAATGCACAGAAGAAGGGGGAGAAAAAAAAAAAAAGAAAGCTCACCTTGCTCTCACCTAAAACTGAAATCACTTTTATTCATTCACCCTGCTTCCATCTGGATCTGGACAAAGTGGCCCTCTCCAGCTGCTAGGCAACCTGAACTCTGCATTAAGTATTAACTGTTTGCATTTGCTGAGAATATAATAATGTTACCTTTGAGGTTTATTTACAATAAAAACCATACCTCGCTGAAAATATAATAGCTTTCCTTCAGTAATCAGTAATTAGCAACTCTGAGAACACAAAATTGTTGGTTGAGAAAGAAATAACCCACATGCACATCCCAAATGCAGAGAGATGTTATAAATTGGCTGCTTACAAATCAATCTTAAGGAAGATTCTTTATATGAAAGTATTATTACAGGTAGCAGTAGCATAAAAAAAAATCTAATCCAAGAATTACATTTATGTAAACATTAGAATATCTATATAGTGTATTAATATATTTATGTAAATAATCTTTTAAATTTGATATTTAAAAGATTATAAAATCTCATCCAACTACAAAATTAACTTTCTCAATAACGTTAATTTCTATAACGCCACCACTTCTAAATAAGTCAGAAAATATTTGAAATTAAAACACAGTCAACTCATCTTGAAATTGTTTAAAGAAAGTAAGAAAAAAAAAAAAAGCCTGCAAAGCATTATTTCATGGAAGCCCTCTCTGGACCATTTTACTGTTTTGTTCTCTAGCAGCAGCACTGTCATTCTGCCTTAAAACATCATGAATATCTTTGCTATGTACCATTCCTCTCAAGCTAAAGAGATACTCCTTTCAAGTCTTTTCAAAGCAGACCATTTCCCAGCCTGCTTGGTCACTGGCACAATGATAGGGCTCTTATTAAAATATCAATTTGGGCGATTGAGGCATTAATGTCAACAAGGCAAGAGGCCCACTAATGACATCAGAATTAAACAGAGGAGCACTCTTTTTTGATCATTACATTTGACAGCTTGTCAAGTCCCGATTCACAAAGCACAAACTTCCTCAAACCCAGCACAGACACAAACGTGGGACCTCTGGCTTTAAAATGCTCATCGATTTCTGCTGGAGATACAAAAGCTCGAGACAGGCCAGAAAGACATTTACTGACACAGCTGTCAGTCTTCACACGCAGCTGTTTGGCACTTATTTTGCTCAGGTTTAAGAAAACGCAGGGAAGTGTTTGTAGCTGGAGTACTGCACCCAAATATCCTGCTCTTCTGTTCAACACAGGCAACAGTCTATGTAGAAAGTCCCACTGATCACTGATCTCTCTGGATCACAGCACAGCAGCAGAAACTTCCCCCTCCCCCTGAGATTTGCAGAGCACCAAACAAGGTTATTTGGCACAGCCCTTGAGCACCTCGAGTGTGCCACAGCTGTTCACACTCGAGAGCTCCACAAGCACCCCTGAACTCGGAAAGACCCGGCTCTGCAGACAGAGAGCATCAGAGCTTCCTACAAGTTCTTCCCTCTGATTTCTATAAAGACATTTGAAGTGGTTAAATTAAGCACTTGTACCTTCTCCTTCTTCACTTGGTTTCACATTAAACCAGGCTTAACATCAAGCTCAGGAGGAGTATAATTTAACAAGTCAACATCACATCAAAGCAAAGTGGTCACTGGGGCCACAGCATCCCACGCTCACAGAAACTCAATAGCAGCAGTAAGTAATTTTAAAAAGTAATTGGAAGACATGTTGGTAAAAAAACTCTTCCTTCCTAGGAACATGTAGTTTTGATATGTTAATGGATCCCACTGTTACTACATGTACTCTAAAGAACACATTGAAATTAAAAGCATAATCTCAGGATGGGCAGCAGACACACAAGTTCAAACACTGAGGTTTTTATAGAGGTATACGATGTTTTTGTTAAGGTCCTTGAATCATAACTCGCATAAGGGATCCATGCAATGAGCACAGAAAGAGAGAAGAACAGAACACGAGTTACTGTGGAAACTGTCAAACACTTAGATGAACCTTTTATTAAAAATAAATGTTAAATCAACAGTGTTATTGGTAACTCCAACCTTAGAGGTCCTATAGATAGCACCCTCTGAAGAATCCACCTGACATCTCTTTCCATATGAAGTTTAAGGTTATTAAAGCCTTTTTCCCCCCAAAGCCTTCAAACAGATTTAATTAAGATTATTGCTTAATTCACTTGAATCCCGATATCTTCAAAAAAACCACAAATATTTTATGATGCTTTCTGTCTTGCTTTTACACAAGTTATTAGAAAATTCCATGTTCCAAAATTAAGAAAGACCAACTGGATGAAAATCATCTTTAGTTGCTTACAGGGCCTGAAGTACAAACATTCTTATTACCAAAACCCTAAATTAAATCACACAGTTTCATGCCAGGTTACCTATGTTAGTTTCAATGTCAGTATTTTACAACACAAAACAGATCTTTTATTAAGTAATTTGTTGTACCTTGTACCCAGCAACCCAGAAATAAAATTAATCATACAGTTGTAGTTAAAAGAAAAAAAAAATCCTCATTTTAGATGCTCATTATTTATTGTGACTACTCAAGATCACAATAAATAAAAAACCCACATGTGATTACTATAATTTTACATTTAAATATAATTATTTACGATTAATTATAAATCACGTGTATATAAATCAATCAGAAGACTAAACTCTTAGCTGGGGCAGGACTTGGGTAGAAGGCTTGGCACTGCTGAGCAGGTACAGGAGTTGCAGGAAGATATAAGCATCTTACGTAGAGGATATAAATCGATAGTAGAAGTTACGTGTAGAGTTCACTCACTGAGCACTCACTGAATTACTGCTACTAAAGGGCTCCAGACCTGCTCAGGGTTTGTTGCAGCTTAACAGGACACTGACTCCTGAGATTGTAGAGCAGCTGCTTAAGACAATACCAGGGCTCTGACCAGCAACACAGAGAACTCAGCTCACTGCAGGGATGCAAAGATACAGCCACACAGAACTTAAGAACGACCAAAACCTATAGCAATCCAAACATCTACTCCCAAACAAGCTATTTTTTACCATCGTATCCTTGCTGGGATTAACATAAAGCATTTTTGAACCCGCTGGCACTTACCCAAATCTGCAGCTTCACCCGCTTGTCATTTCTGTAAACTGTTTTCACTTTGAAGTCAATCCCTACTGTGCTAACGAAGGCTGGTGTGAAAGTGTCATCGGCGTATCTGAAGAGGAAGGATGTTTTACCCACGCTGCTGTTGCCAATGATCAGGAGCTTGAACATGTAATCAAAATTTTGGTCTGAAGTATCTTTCTGCCTGTATCTGGCATCTGTTACTGAAGCCATCTAAGACAATGACAAACACAGAAAGAGAACAGATTTAAGAGCAGTTCAGCATTTGTTTTCCTTAACTGTGTACCATATGTCTAGGTTACCTCTCTACTTTCTAATGTCATAACCACTATATCTGCTGAATAAAGAGGAACACACTATGAAATCTCGTTTTAAATCCTGGTTTTAAATGTCTATTATTCACTTGTACTGCTAAGATTCCCAAACCCAAGAAATACACCTGTTGCACTGCTTTGTGTTGAACAGAATAACAGATGGCTATTGCAGATTGTTCAAATACTCGTGGGGAAACAGCATTCTTTACTCCTGTGGCAGGGTGCCACTTCTGTTGCTCCAATAAACTGCAGTACTGCAACCAAGAACTAAAATCTTTGACAGTGCACCCAACTGTGCAATTCATCAAGCAGCCTCCAAGCTAAACAAACCTAAATAATTCCTTTTAGGACTTCTGTGGAAAATCTACACTTCTAGCACATGCACCACCACCATTTTATCCTTAGAAAAGTTTTGTCCTCAACAGCTACAGAAGCAGAAAAAAAAAAAGGCAACAGGATAAGATGAAACACCAGGAATTTCAGCTGAAATTCTGAATCTATCCAACACCTATCTACTATCAAGACTGCAATTGAAAAGAACAGCACCTGCATAAAACATGAGGGCTCAGTGTGGCTGTAGGCAGCATTTGGAATGGATAAATTATCCCTTTTTATTATGTGGTCATGAGAGTTCTGAATGTTAATGGGGTGGGGAGGAGGGAAGATGCAGCCTCAGAGATCCTTGCTTCCCTTGTGACTCTGAACTGGATTCAGAAACCAAAAAACAACAGCTGAATTTGAAATATCAAGAGTCACTGAGCAGCCCTGGCTGTTTTAATGAATGCAGCTCAGACACTTCATGGGAGAAGGCAAGGCCCTGACTTTTCATCTCAGTACAGAGCAGAACACAACTACACAGACCAAATTACTATAGAGGAGGAAAAGGAAACTTTACCTTTTACCATCTATACCCCACTTTTAATCTCTCATGCTGTTTCGAACTCTATCCCACATCAAACAACCAAAGGTCTTGGCTCCTCATAATGAGTCACAGGGTTGGCAAACTGGGGCAGTGACAGCACAGGTCTGAGCAGCAGCTACTCATCCAAAGTAGGAGCTATGCTACTTGTGTGCAGTGTCAGAAAGCACTGGGTGGAGACCCAAGACTCATCTTTCCCCAGCATCCAAGGAAATAAGCTAATTTTCCCCTCAACTCAGATTCATAGGCACCTTTGGGAAAAAAACTCCCTCCAATGTCTACTCTCACCATGTGCCCAAATAATTTCCTTCTTACTAAGTCTCACCCGCACACAGGACTTCACTCATTCACTGAAGAAAAAAAAACAAAAAACCAAAACAAAACCAAAAACCAAACAAACAAAAAAAAAACCCAAAACAAACAGTTCAAAATTCACTGTAGTTAAACAGCTATGAACAAAAACACAGTCCAAAGGCAGTTTAAATAGGGATGATAATTTAACTTAAATTCTCCATAGAGGGGAACCAAACCGAACCCAACCCAGTTTAAACTTCAGTACAATATACAGGACATTAATTTATCTCTAATTAAACACATGCAACTTTCGCACACAGAGAAGGACTGGTGCAGCAGATATTTCATTCACAGATTGCATTAACAAGGATAGTTTCTGAAGCAATTTATCAGTAGCTCAATAGTGAACAGCTGCACTGAATGCAATAAAATCTTCCCACAAGTGTTTCTCTGTAGGATACAACACAATTCTGATATACTCTCTTCTTGAACTTCAGCTGCTATTCTGTCAGATTGCACAGTCTTTTGAAGCACTCCAGAAAACACAGGAACAAATTTTCTTCTCATCAGTCTATCAGAAAATAGCTCTTCCACCCATGTGTTTTGTTCATAACAGGAATTTCTAAAATGAAGAATTCAACATCTGACTAACTTCCACGCGCACACTCAGGCCAATGCACTCACTGCCTCCTTAATCTTAGAAATCTCAGCTGTAAAAATGATGCATCAGGTGATTAGTTGATTTGTACCATCACCAAGCTGGAAGACAGTGAGAAGTTGTCTATTTGAGTAATTTATCTTCCCCACATACATTGTAATTTCCACAAATGCCATTGAGAACACTTGTGCGCTCAAGTGAAGAAGAAAAAAAAAAATAAAAAAATCTCTACTTCTCCATTCCACTCACAGAGGCTTGAAAAAGTGAGAAGCCCTCATCACTTGAAGGCTGGTCATTTAAAGATTCAGAGGCAGACCTTTAACAAAGAAGTATTCCACTAATCATACAGGAATCAACGTCTTCTTTCTACTCCTGCTTTCACAGAATCCATCCGCACACTCCAAGCTGATCTTTTAACTGAAGCACTGCTGCTTCTATTAACCCCTCTAGATTGCTCTAATCAGAAGTCTACCTGGCTAAGAATGTGACTTTCAGATCTCAGTTAAGAAAGCAATTACAGAATGTGGCCAGCTCGAGCAGCTTTGTTAGAAGCACAACACAGAAAATAAGATCAAATGATACTTGCACGGAGCACGGGGCTGTTGTCATAGAAGCACAACACTCGCTGGCATGCGCCTGCCTCTGTGCTGCACCGGAGATGCTGCAGGTCAGCACCCTGAATCACCAGAGGCACCGTCAGAGCACAAAGATTTCAAAGAAAATTCCATCCCCTTGCTTAAATTTGACTTTTCCCTTCCCCCACCCCGGTCAACAGAGTGAAACTGAAAGGACTTTCATGCCAATTTCTGATTACTCCTCTCATGGCAGATCATGACTGAAGATGAGCTCCACTGGCATTTGGGCTGAAAGTGTTCAAGGGCTGCCCCTGAATTGATGCTGAATCCTTAAGCCAGGAAACACCAGACCTTTCTCCCACTTCTCCTCCTCTCCCTCTTCCTCACCTATTGTCTCACTCCTGCTCCAAGAACTCCCTAGTCATGTCAGTCCTGGACCCCACTGAGAGCTGGTTCAGAGCACAGAGAGATCCCAGTTAAAAATAAATCCTCCTACAACTTCTGTTCTGCAGGGCTGTTTGTAAAGTTGGTTCAGCTCCTGATGCAGCACGGCTAGGGGAGCCAAGCAGAGGGGACCGAGCAGTGGGAAGTGATGGCAGTTGCTATGCTACTGAGAGACATGTCATGGAATCACATCTCCTGCAGGCCCTCAGCACCTGGAGCAGGTTCTGCAGCAGCAGCAGCAGAGGGGAACGGCAACAACACGCTGAGGGCAGACAGCTCCCGTCCAAATCATCCAGACAGCTCACACAGCCATTGTTGCCAGGGGTTGTATTCCCTCCTTGGCCCAAGGCCATGTAGCTGGCAGTGTAGCCCCCTGCTCCCTGGACACATGGGGACATACACTGTTCATTCAGGATGACTCCAAATGGAGTAGCACCTCTGCTGTTTCACACCCTGACTCAGGTTCAGTTGCAGAAGACCAAGTCAAACATAACTGCCATGCAGAGGGCAAAGGAGAGCCTTGTGAATGTTTCCATTTTGACTGCCTTGGAATAATCCTCAATAAAATACCTGTACAGGAAAGATTTAGCTGCATTCCATAAAACCCCTTACACAGGAGAGAGAAAAGCTGCCAATCAGATAGTCCTTGAGGACACTTCATTATGAGGCCTTGCATCATTTAGTTCTCTGCCTTGGTAGCCCACTGCTTTGTAGCTAAGAGCATACTAAAATTGACAACCTTTTTTTTCCCCCATGTGCTTTAGTAATGGGAGCAAGGTCTCAAAAACATCCACTTCCAACTCGTCTGTGAAAACAGGCAGTTACGTAGCTATGAGATACCTTATTATTTCCCTATTGAGGAAAAAGCCTGCAGTGTGAGCTCATCTTTTATTAGACAAGGAAACCACGTAAGAGCAGGTTGCTGCAAATGCTCTAAAGCAATAAAATCTTAATCAGAGCTTATTAGCCACCAAAGAATATGTTCCTCGGTCAAGGCGGCTCTCCTGCGTTTGGTTTCTATTTTGGTCTAATTAAGTTTAAAAGAAAAAAGCCTACTGCCCTAAGACACCTACATGGGAAACCAGCCTTGCTGCTTTCAGTGCTCACTGAAATGTGTCATACAGATGGATTCACACAGCTGTGCTCTTCAATTTGTGACCAACATCGTGGAGAAGAATCAAAATAGTTTGTAGTGAAACACCAAAGAGTATAGTGTTCCTGCTCTTAGGAATCACTGGAAGTGGTCACTGCCACTGCTGTTCTGCAGTATTTAATGCCCACAGCCAACTTCAGTAAAATGAACAGTACATGAACTGTCTAAATAGTGTTGGATAGAAATCAACTGCTGTATCTCACCATTCATTTATTTCCAAGAAAAAAAGCTAAGGTTGACTCCTATTGCTGCCAGCCCCTTACAGTTTTGGCTACGAACTAATGGAGGGTGCTCTTCTCTATCCTCTCACAGCCAAGAAACAAGAAATCCAATCATTCCCTTGGAAGTTACACATCTCTTTATTAGCAACCACATGGATGTGTTCACAGACATGGCCATTTCCATGTCTCATTCTCTCTCACAACATTGTGAGAAAGAAGTCTGAGTCTGGAAAAAAGTCTCCTTGTCTTCTGTCAGTCACCTCAGTTAACCATGAAATGTGGTCACACTGACGCAACTTATACTTCAAATACAACTTACACTAACAAATCCAATTTCTTATGAACCTGCGTATTCTGGATATTACAGCTTCTGGGCATTTCTAGCAGTAAAAACGTCTTTTAATATGTCAGTGCTTCATTTTTAAAGGCAAAACTTAAATCTCCTACATATGTTTTGTGTTACATAGGACCAGTAACAATTTAAACGTGACTGTTTAACTGTTTCATCATCATCTGCCAGCACAGACATATTTCTTTGTTCAGGCAGATGAGAAGATGGGGTGAAACCACCCCTCCGTATTTCTGAGTCAGAGATCTTATGACAGATGCTCCAGGCTGGGTCCAGCCTCATTTTCTGTGTGTGTATGTCTGTGTTTTCAGCAGTTGAGCCACTGCTGTTTCTCCTGACATTTTTTTCAAGTGTTAAGTCACTCCTTCATATCAGAGTCCAAACTTTTTTTTTCCTACTTTCACAGTACTGTTTTTGAATTCCAGTGCTCAAGGTCAGCCAAGAGAAGAAACCTAAGAAAGAAGTTGATGTCTATCAATCTAGAAGGAATAAATCGTAACAGCAGGCAACAAGAAAGGCGGCACAGTCACAAACACAGCTGTACCTGTTGGACTCCTGGCTATCCATAGGCACTGAGGAGTGTGGAAGGAAGAAAAGAGATTACTAGACACACTCATTCGGTAAAGAGATATATGAGAAATATATATCAGAAATAATGAGCCCAATTAAAGGTCAAAGTTTAAAAAAACCCTACGTGCATTGTGCTAAACACGGGCCAAGGCCCTTACAGAAACATAGGACAGCAGCATTGTAGACAGCTCTGAAGATACTAAAAGACTGTGGAAACTGTTCTGTAAGTTCTGTGGTAGGAAAGCAACAAAAAAAGTAGATAATCCAAAAGATTTCTTAATCTCTAATATCTACAGTTTAACAATAACCCATGAGGGATATTACTAACATGCAGTGTAACTTCTTTTTGAAGGAGTTAATACCTTGTAGGGTTTTATTCCCCAAAAAGAGTCTTTAAAAGTGCATTTAAATTAAAATATTCTAGTTTACAAATTATACATCTATGTTAATTTTCTATTATAAAAACTCATTCCTTTATGTGCTCTGCTGTTGGAAAATAAATATTTTTGTTTTCTTTTTCAGAAATTAAATTCTGAATCAAATTTCTATCAAGCAATGGAAATTTTTTACAGCCAATGTGTGTCGTCCTAAGAATAAAGCTCATAAAGGAAATAAGGCCGTGATGTACTACAAGAGAGATTTATCAGCAGCAGAAAACAGAGTGTAAGCAATTAACATAACTGCTAATAAATATTGCAAGCAAGCGATAGTTACCAATTTAGATCTATAATCCATGAGACAGATGAAGGCTTTGCTGTGAGTATATGAATCAATAGAGTGGTCACACTGTTGAACCTGCGATGTAGAAGCAAAAGGATTAAAATGTTTGTGATAAAGGTGGATAATGACAATATTAGGGAATATTAGGTAGGAGACTAATGGGTAGGCAGGCTAGGCTGGGAACACACTGCTGTATAAGGTCTGAGCTTCCTTCACAGAAGGTAAAGAAGAAAGTCCTGTAGTGTACAAAGAGAATAGAAACAGTGCTTGAGTTACTGAAAGTTATTAAGATAGCAGCAGATATTTGGAGCCATCAGTTTAAAGTTTATTAAAGGAAGATTATCTTGATTAAAGGTTCCAGATCAATCTTACGAGTGCATGGAAAACCTTAAATAGGAATCATCACATGTTTCCTGCAGAAAGGCAGCAAAGCAAATGGAACCAAGGAGCAGCTGAAATACGTCCGTACACACTGGTGTTTTGCACAAAGCCTGGATCACAGTCCACTGTGCTGCAAAGGCAACTGCAATAGGACATGGAAATGCCTGCAACTTACAGCACATGTACACATAAATAACTGCCTCAAAGTAATAGTCATTCCGGATTTAGAGCAGAAAAACATAACAGAATTTAGTCATCTTTTTCATGGCTAATACAATCTAAAGGCCAACTTTGTCTCTGGTGCATTTCCTCTCCAGTAACCCAGGGCACACCACCTTTTGTCATCCTGACTTAGATTATCTTGCCTTGTGGAGATTGCCAAAACACGTGGGCAAACTTGGACCTTATGTAAATAACAAGCTGCAGCCACGTATTCCAGGTGAGAACTTGGATCAAAAGCAAATCCTTTCTCACGACCCACACAATTGACAATCACCTCACTTGGCAACAAGGCTGCACATTGCTCTTGCCCAAAGTATTGCACATTTTTTGGTATTGGTTACATTTCCTCCTGTTCTCACACCCCTGCCTTCTGCAACAGCTGCTCTCTGTGACAGCCTCTGGTTTGCACTTCAGCACCATCCAGAACTTGATTTTGGGGTGTCATCTAACTAACTCCATTGATAGATCTAGAACAAAAATAACTCAACTCTGTACATAGGATGTCCATGTTTATTACTTTAAAAACGTATACTCCTCATCTTGACAGCAAAAGCTAAAATCCCTTTATTAATGACTCCAGAAGTCTTTACAAGAAGATGCTTGTAGTGGATTTGCTCTGGAATGTACATGCTACAAATAAGTTCAATATATGCATGACAACTGAAGGATAAGAACCTCTAGGCAACGCCAGTGGTTATTTATTACTATTACCCACTTAGTTTCAGGGCCAAGGCTTTAAAAAGAGCTTTAAAAAGGTTTTTAAGAACTTCTGGGTGTGAAACAAGAATCAAGAACCAGCAGATATCACCCTTTTGCCGTCAACTCTCTAACTTCACAATTATCAGCTGGAGGCTGGGACTGTTGTTAGAAAGATTTCCTTGAGCCCAGTGTCTCTGTGTATCTGGAGCCAGGCCTCTCCCATTTCCTGCACAATGTTCAACATCCTCAAAGTCCATTTTAGAGCCACAACAAAACTCTCAGGAAGGAGGAATTAGTCACTCTAATTTTACAATGGCAAAAAAATGTAAAGAAATAGAAGTTCCCACTTTTTTACTCTCTTCTGTGAGTTTTTTCTTGGTTCCGTGCCTATTGGCAGACATGCTACTCCAGAAAATACAGAGAAAAATATCCCCTTGTAAATGGGAGCCACTAACTGAGCCCAGCTCAGTTCTGTCCCAAAGGATGCACAGAACAGGGGATTTATATCCTCCTTACATGCTAAAGAGCGGATGCAGAGATTTCCGCAATTCCCTGAATATACCATTGAATTCTGGAACCCCAGGAGCCAACCAATTTCTGGTTCCACAGAATCACTAGTTGAGGCTGACCCCAAATCCAGAGAACAGCAGGCACTGACAAGGTTGATTGCTGTTACAAAACTCGCCGTCATTAAAGCCCTTCCTTCCTGTCACAAACATTGCAGCGATGGCCGAGACAACAGATTTCAGTCTCCTGCTCATGGGCTCTCCAGCCTTGTAGCTCTGCCTCAGTTCTCCAAGAAGGAACTGGAAACAGTGAACTATTTCCCAGTGAACTACTTCACAGTGACAGTGACGTAAAAGAACAGAGCAACACACAAGACGAATTTGTATGAGCTCTGCTACAAGACACATGCAAGTAAGTCCCTGCTGATCCTTCCCCAGCTGGAAGGCAAGGCACAGCTACGTTCTGCACTGGGATACAGCCCTCCATGGAGAAAGCCATGACCATGCCATCCCACGGTGGTGGAAGATGAGGAAATGGAACATGATGGAACTCATCCTATCTGGAGCTAGAGTGAGACCACCTGCAGATTCAGGCAGACACCCCTCCACCAGTGTGCAGGAGACAGCGCTATGGATTTTTCTGCATCACTGAGTCTAAAACCTTTCACTCATAGGTAAAAGCAAGCTGCTGTCCTGACCAAATCAGGTGACCACAGACTGGTATTGTCCTGTAGAAACCACCAGAACCAGACAAAAACAGGGCCAGCTCAAGATGTCTCTGCAGTGCTGAAGTTTAATTTGCTGCCTTTTTATCCTCCTCTTCCAAGCAAAAACCTGGGATGAATAAGTTAATTCATTTCTCTGTGCTATGATGTTCTCCATGCTGCAAAGTAAGCCAACTGCTAACTGGGATCACAACAAGCACCCCCATATTTCCCCTGTTTTAATTAGCTAATACTTCCAAACATAAATCTTACTGCTTACATCAAATATCAAACACTACTGTGCTGCACTAAGCTAAGCACACATTTCCAGGAGCTCACTAAATAGGCAGAACTTGAAGCAAAAGTTACATTTTTACAGCAAGAAACATACCTGAAATGACCAGTTCAGGATATTTCTCAATGTTAGCCATTGAGAAATGCTTCAAAAAAACCTGCTTCCTCAGACAAACCAGCAACAAACAGACATGGACCTGCTGGGGAGGGCCAAGTGGACATGACCGCCCTTCTGTGGAACTACAACCAGCCAGGGTGATCCAAGACCCTGAAATATGATGCTGAGACCTGCCCATTTTAATCTGGGGCTGCATCAAAATAAAAGGAAGGTAGGAAAAACTGTCTCTGAATCACACACAAGTCAACTAACATGACTATTACATGACAACAACTATCACGTTAAGAAATACTAAATACATTCCTTTGCTACACCTAGATATGGCAAGAACTACTGCTGTAAAACCTAGAGCTAGTAAGTGTTCTCAATTTGTTACCTGAAAGTGTATCAGATCTGCAAAGGGGACAGCAGGATTTTGTCAAAATTGCAAAGGAAGATTGATTTAAAGATGGGTTTGTCTCTCTTCTGACTTACACTATAAACTCTTCTCATAAAACTGTCCTGAAGACAGCGATCAGACCAAAGTCTCAGTGAATGTATATGCAACCACTTCCAGGATAGCAAGCACAAACAGCAGGAAATAAAAGTCTTTTAGTTATATACTTCCATACAGCAGTGTATGGATCCAATCTTGTACCCACTATAAACCAACACTAGTTCTCCCATGATCTGGGTACAGTTACACAGATCAAAATTATACTTCCAGTGACATTTTTATCTTGGGAGGGAAAAAAACCATATTTTTAAGAAGATGTTTATTTCAATCCAGAGCTAATCCAGGCTACTATGAAGCACCACAGACTGTTACTTGCACAGCTGAGAGTGCAGCACTGGATCAGGAATAAGTGATGGGAAACAGCAGGAGAGGTTGGAACCAGATTTGCCACCAAAGAATTGCACAAAAACACGTATTCTGAGGCCACATTCTTATATTGTCTCAGTACATAGGAAAATCTGCAGTCCGACCCCCCCGGGTCTCTGCCCTTCCCCAGCAGCGAAAACGGCACCGCGATCCCGCGTTTCCCGGCAGCGCTTTATCTCCGTGTAGGTGTGTTGTTACCTGCTCGCACTCCCCAGCCCGAGCAATGCCCGGTGTGACGGGAACGGGCAGGTCACACATCAGCTGGAGAACAGCTGGGAAGGCCCCGCTCTCCAGCTTCTCCCCCGCACCCCTCCCGCCTGTGCTCAGGATATTTCAAAGATAAAGGACTATTATATCGCCTCGCATTGCCGGGAAATGTTTATTTTAGAGCTGGAACTGCTGTTGCCCTCTCCGCCCTGCCGCTCCCGAGGGCTGCCCCTCACACCGCACCTCGGGGGCGCGGAGCGCCCGCTGGTGCGCACCCACCGGCACCGCGGGCACCGCCTGCCCCCGGGGCCGGGCACCTCCTGCCCCCTGCGCCGGCCCGCGGAACCCGGGAACAGCCCCGACGCACGGTGGGAGGGTGGAAGAGTTTTTGGGTCCCTGCGAGGGCGGTGAGACGCAGCGAGTCCCCGCCGGCAGCCCCCTGCCCGGTACTTTCTAGGGGAAGGCAGTGCCCCGACGGCGAGGGAGGATCTCCCTCCGTGGGGCCGCGGCTCTTACCTGCGGTGGAGAAGCGCCGAGCCGAGCGGAGATAAGCCAAGCCAAGCTAAGCTAAGCCAAGCCGAG
>VZRE01012153.1:742951-754710 GCA_013396775.1 Cephalopterus ornatus
TGGGGATGAGAATCACCTCAGTCGTTCCTAAAGCCCCGGTGGCAGGGAAGACATCCTGGGTACGACCCTAACTTGCCGTCCTTGTCGCACTTTCCACACGGTCTGAAATTGTCATTAGTAGAACTATTAACTCTGAAGCCTAGTGATGGCAGCTGTGGCATCAGGAGCTACATCTGAAGTGGTGAAAAGGCAGAAGAGTGGGGCATTGACTGCGATCTGTGTTTGCACGAAAGAGGTCTGGTGGAGGAGTTGCAGCAGACCCTCTTAGCTTTAAAATCCTCCAGATCCCCAAGTTCAAATCAGAGACCTGATTGTGGTCTATTCCTTGCCGGGAAACCAAAACAACTTTCAGAGATAATCCCCTGGACAAAGTGAACAAAATAATGGGCATTTTAAATGTATCTCTGACATAACTAATGAGGTGCTTCCCAACCAGCAAGCAAAGATGGCTACGTTTCCCACTGCCAACATTTAAGCAAGTGCCTAAGAGCAAAGACAGGGTTCGTGAGCAGCTCTGAGAGAGAGAGGCTCCTTTTAAGGGGATGCCAGAGCAGAAGCCATTTGAAGGTACTGGATTTGCAGGGTTTCTGTCTTCAGGGGGCACCTTTGAACTCAGGACTTTAAAACTGGGGTCTGCAGATGCCTCTACATCCTGCTGCATCCCTCAGAGCACTGTTCCCTCTCCACTCAGTCTCATTGAGCCATTGTGTTTGATGTGCAGCACTTTGACTCAGCTTGGACACTGCCCACACAGTCTTGTCTGCTTGTAAGAGTTTTCATCACATCTAGTGATATTCAGCATCTGATCTTCAGTGATCTTTGGACTGGCTTGTAGGTCAACCAGCCCTTGGAGCTGCTTGAGCTTTATAACAGTTCAGCCACTTTAAAGGAGTCTAACAACTGCTTTTATTGCTTCATTTTTACCAGGGCCATTGAGTAGTTGATGTGGTAGTGTTATACAACTGGCATATAACCAAGGTGTGCATTTTAGGAACAATCACAGGAGAGATGCCAAGAAGCTTTGAGGAACACCTCACTACAGATCAGAGATGCCATACAGCTTCTCCATGTTACTCAAGCCAGAGCTATCTACCAGGTGGCTCAGAGGACAATTCTACCCAGCATCAGAGTGATTTTCTACCCTCATCTAGAATGACAATGTTTGTTTGCCATCAAAACCACAACTCAAATTTTTGTTCTATAAGCCAGGCCCTGATTTAAGCCTCAAGTAAGATATCAGCTTTGTGTATGCAACTAGAAATAAGTAACAGCATAACAGAATCCCAGATTCATTATAAAAGGTATTTCAAACACAGCCTAACAGGCTTGACACCTACAAAAGTCTTTCTAGCTCCTTGCAATCCTCTTGTTGCTCTGAGAAAGGTGATCTCTGCCTTTTCCAAACCCTGACTTCCACTCTACCCAACACAGTGCCTGCAGTTACGGAGATAATGCTTTTCCCTCTGCCTGCTGCCTGATCCTCGGTGTAGAGAACCCTTGTGAGCCAACAGCCGTGCAAAGCACCAACACAGAAGGCAAGTGGTCATGAATAGATACCTGCACCTTTGATGCAAAGGGCTCTCTTATGACTCAGGCTCATTTGGGCATCTGCTTAGGGATCACCTGGTTTCACATCCCATAATTGCAGCCACAGAGCCACTGTTCACCCTAATTTCCAAAGGCTTTTCCAGATTTCTTGCCACCCATGAATCCCAGTGTTTACAAACAAGCCCTTTCTCAGTCGAGGTAACCAAAAGAAGGCATGCACCCAGGTAATTAGGAGACAGGAGAATTTGTAGTGATTTTTTCTGTCTATCACTTTGTCAGGCCATGTTTCTATAATTTATGGAGAGAATATATTTTGCTCTCCTAGTGCACTTCCCTTCCAGGTTTTAACATTGTACAGTCATGAGTTGCTTACACAACTTCCAGTAAGGGAAACCTGTGTTATTTTAGATTTATAGATGAGGAAATGAGGGAACAGGAAAGAACTCCCACAAGCTCACGGAGGTGGAAGAGAAGAGCAGATGTTGTGCTTTATCTTGTTTTCTGATGTGTGGATCTATCTCACTCTCTCACAGCAGTCCTGAGAGCACATTTATCAAGCACAACACATATACTCTACTATCCTCCCGACATTTTTAGTTCAAGACGCTGCATCCTCACACAGTGCAATTGATCTAAGGAAACAATTTTAATCTTTTTAGTTCCCTCTTTTCTAAAAAGGTTTTTTTTTAATTAATGTATTTATTTATTCTTAAAGCAAGAGCAGCAGCGCCAAAACACTTAAATCAAGGATGACAGTCTGCTGTGTGTAATGCTGTAAGAAGGAATAATAGCAATAACCCTGCATATAACAGATTCATTGCCTAAGCTCATTATAAGCATCGGGCATGCATAAACAAAACTATATCCCAAAGTTTGGGATCCCACAGTTTGCAGACGGAGTGTTTTCAGCTCACTACCAGCTGTTATCCAGGGAAGCCAGATAAAAACATGCCAACCTCCAGGAGAAAACAAAATCCTCCTTGTTTGAATAGCACTCACCCAGGCGCTCCTTTGCCTCAGTGTGGAATAAAAAAGCATGTATAGCCCATGCTATGTCCCCAGGATGTGTGCAAATTCCATTCTCTTTAACAGGGCTAATGTACCAAAATCCTTACAAATGGCATTTTGAACATTGTTCATAATATCAGAAATAGCACAATAAAGTGAAATCCAAGTTTGACTGTGCTACCAGTGCAGCTTCTTTTATGCACAGCATGTTGTGTTGTGACCTGTAACATGCTCAGAAAGCAGGGGGAACATCTGCAGTTCTTATCAATTAATATTTCTGCAGCACGTCTACCTACTCCATGCTGTGCATGTGCAAAATGGCCAAAAAATGAGTGTAGACCAGCAAATTATGTCTAATCAGCCAGTCCCTACAGCCTTAGCCAAACTCAGTCCAGACTGTCCTGCCCCTTCAGCTCTGCACAAGCTCCTCTCTCTGCTTCGATGGGCTTCTCTCCCTTGCCCTAACTTGGAGTGGCAGCAGTGGGAGAAGGGGGAAACTCCAGGAAGTTGTCTCCCCTTCATCCCCCACATCACAGCAGGGACTTGGGAAAGGGAGGAGGAGACACCTGTGTTGGTCACAGGAATGCCTGTGACAGGTCACAGGAACTGGCTGGGAGCTCTCAGTAGAGATTCCTTCTCCTCTGCTGACGTGGTAGCACCAGGCTGGCGCTGCTGGAGTGAATCACCAGCCCTGGCAGGAGTGGTGCTCCTGGGACAATGGCAGGCCTGGGAACTGTGCACAGCCACTCCTTACTCTGGACAAACTTTGAAAGGAAAAGCAAACTGAGTTTATTTGACTAACTGCTTAACAAATCAGCACCTGTTTCTTCAAGAAGGAAAGCGGGAACGAGTTAATATGCCAAATAGTTTTGAGACAAAGTGACTTTTACCATTTTGACAGACCTTCATTAATTGTTTCCTGGTTCCCTCCAAGCAGCAACCTCCCCTATCCAGTCAGTGCCAAACACAACTTACACAGCTGTCTGGAAGGGGGATGCAACCATTTAGAGAAACTTCATCTTTGGCTTTGCTGTCTTTGAAACAGGCATGGATTTGCAATGAAGTTCCCCTTTTCATCCCACTCTCTGGATAGAGCTTTGCTCAGTGTAATTCCACCCTTAGTGCTTTCTGAATCTCCCTCTTTAGGTCTCAGGTTTTGATCCACCTATACCACAGTTGTCAAGGAACAGCCCTGAAGTGGTTTTCCTGGTTGGGCAAACCCTATCAGGTGTAACACCGGGTCCGCTGCAGAGAAATAGCACAGCATAATGCAAATGCAAATCCTCTTGCCAAAAGCTAAGAGAAGTTTCATCACCTCCAAGGATAAATGACCTTGTATTCATAGGGGTTTAATAATACTTCACTTCAGAGCTATTCATTGCATGAGCTCTAAGTGAGGACAGTGAATAAAGCTCATTAGCAGTTGGATATAGGCTGGATATGATGGCAGGCAGACAGCCAGAGGGACAAAAGTGCATTTGAAGTAGATGATTCCTAAACTCAGCATGCCAGGATGGCCGTGCTGGCATTCTTGGTTGTTGTACTTTTTTTCCCTGCTGCTAAACATGGCAAAGGAAAGGTTTCTCAAGTCTCTTCCTTAGAGCCTGTTCAGCCTCAGGTGCACAAAGCAACCTCTGCTCCCAAGCAGCCAGATGGCCAGCTGCAATCCAGGCACTCCCTAATTAACTTTGGGTTTTTTTCCTCTGTGGGTTGTTTCTGAGAAAAAGGGAACTGACAGCAGGTTTGTTTACGTGACATTGATTTGGCCTGGCAGTTCCCTGGGTCTGTACTAAGAATTTTGAAGTGTCTTTGGGTTTTGTTGTCACCTCACAGAAGGAGAAGCTGAGAATCCATGCGGATTTCTAGGATGCATCTGAAGAAGTTATGTAAGTATGCAGGTTTACTGCAAGTCACACACAGATGGGCAGCAAATGAAACCAAGCTGATGGGGGCAAACTAATCGGAAGCCTTAGTTACTGTGCAGTGCTGAGCTGCTGCAGTGTATAATTAAACATAGCTACAGCAAACACTGACCTGCAGCTCCTCTAAGCCCTGTGGCCTTGCTTGTGTGCATAAAGTCACACAACATGTATAAAGCAACTGCTGGATGGATCCCTCTGCACAGAAGAAAATGCCAACCTGATCTAGATGAAAAAGAAGAAGGACTTAAAGAATCTGCAGCAGGATTCTACTGAATGTCCAGTACAAAGCAACTAAAATCTCCAGGTACAAAGCTGACAGGTAGGAAAGAGAAAAATATTAAAGTAACAGGTTAAGTTCACCCTGCAGTCCAGAGATGTGAAACAGCTTTTACAGGAGTTCACTAGCTGTCCCTAGCAACCAAGCTGTGGCAGCACATATGTCATGTTCTGCTGAGACCCCAGCTGAACACTGAGCAGGCCAGCAAGTGCCAAGCTCCATGTTGCTACAGAGGACAAAAGCAAAGCCTGGGAAAGAGCAAGTCAAAGGGAAGGTGGGGAAGCTGTGCCTGCTCCCCATGGCTGAACATACAGAGGGTAGAGAGGATTAGCGAGAAAGTAGGCAGCCAAATAACAAAGGAAAAAGGATCACGGAATATTTTTTTCCTTCCAAAGTAGCAAGTCTGGAAGGCATGAAGTGCTGAAGGAGAGGAGTTGTGTGAGAGGAGACGCGAAGGAGAGTAATTTTGAATCAGGTTGGTCTTAAACGTAAAGGATGAAGCACAGTGTCCACATCTGTCTCTAGGTGAAGAACTTTTTAAAAATTACCTTGAGGCCATATTGCTTCTGACATCAGAGTGTTTTGCAAAGAAAGGGACAACTGATGTACATCTCGTGGGCTGTAATTTCACTGCAGAGATAAGACAAGGGCAGAGCCACTGCAAAGCTGTGTGTGGAAAATTGCAGAGGTGCAGCCTGCTATTGTGCACTAGAGATTGTTTTTTTAATGATGATTTGTTGAATCCTATCCGAGATGAAAACGCAGAGTCCTCCCCCTGGTGGCAAGTAAAGAAAGCCATAGCAATGACTTTTTTAATCATGTCAATCTATGGCTATAAATGAATGAGCATCAGATAGGTCCTATTTTTTATTAGGTCAACTGATACAGCTGCGGTTTGCAAAACACAAATCCTGTTTTAGGACTTACATAGGTTTACTTTGAAGGCTGATACAACTTGAGAATAGTTACTGAGTTCAATCTGATCATTAATTTATTAGACAATTTGCAAGAGAAACAGAGGATAAAGCCTGTAGAGTAACTTTCAGTAGCTGATCAGGGTAATTGTGTTGTGCAACAATCCCATTATTTCCACTGAGTCCTTCTCTTTCAGTGGCCCAATGAGTTTTGGTCTCTAAAATTAGACACCAGACAGACTAGTATGCAAAGTAAAATTCTTAATGCTACTGAACGGTAAAAATGGACTCAGTAGACAAGTTGGGTTTATTGTATATACAACAATTTTCCCCACTTAATGTCCTCAGATAGCTCTTCAAAAAGTATCTGTAGAAAATGATCTGTGTTTGTGTGCCTTTGGGACAGGAATTTCTGCTTTAGATGACTCATTTGGTGGATGAGGGGAGAGCAGCAGATGTAGTTTATTTTGGCTTTACTACGGCTTTCTATACTGTCTCCCAAAGCATCCTCACAGACAAACTGATGAAGTAGAACCTAAATAAATGGGCAGTGGAGTGGATGGAAAACTGGCAGATCTGCTGGGCTGAAAGGGGCTTGTCATTAGTGTAGTATCCCTGGTTGGTACTGCAACACCCTCATTAACTACCTGGATGAACTGACAGAGCTCACTCTGGGCAAATTGGCAGTGATACAAAGCCGGGGAAGAGTAGCTCATAATCAGATGGTTGTGTTGCTATTCAAAAGAATCTGAACAGGCTGGAGAAATGGGCAGGGAGAGTTGTCAGGAAGTTGAAATAAGGGAAGTGCAAAGTGCTTCACCTGGGGAGGAATAACCTGTGCACCAGTAGAGTCTGGAAAACAGCTTTCCAGAGCAGAATATGGGAGTCCAGGTGGAGTACAAGCTGACCATGAGCCAGCAATACGCCCCTGTGGCAAAAAAGCCAACAGCATCCTGGCCTGCCTTAGGAAAAGCGTCCCCAGCAGGTTGAGAGGTGATTTTTCTCCCTTCTATTTTCCTTTTCAGTTCCAGTAGATAAACACTGCGTATCACCTTGTCTTTGACAGTATAGGCAGTGTAAGAATGGCTGAGTTGTAATGACAAGGAATGTTCTTCAGCTGGACATTCAACATCAATAACCACTGCAACACAAACAAAAATATATCCCCCCGCCCTGCTTAAGAGCAGCAAGTTAGGCCCTTTACCACAAAACACTCTCTGCATGCTTATGTTTAAAAAGGTTTATTTTTTTTCACCCTGGTACAAAAATACAGTACAATGTGATGGCAAGGCATTCGCCAAAAAACATTCAAAGAATAAAAGGGGAAACCCCGTAAAGCTTTAACATAACCCACCCTCACTTGATGGAACAATCAAAAGGTGAGTGCATAAGGAAAAAGTTAAATTTCTGCCCAAAGGCAAATAAAAGTGAATCACATAGTTTCACACAAAAATACATTTGCAGAGCTGATATTTTCACATGCTACTTGGACATTCATGAAATGTATTCTACTGGGTTTACTGGCAGAATTCGTGTTTTGGGATATCTAGAAAATACCTGGCCTAGGAAGATGCCCCATTCATGGCAATGCCCAGTAAAAACAATGCGATCACGTAACACCAGTGAGAAAAGAGGGATTCAACCCTGATTAGGTGTCAAAATGTTGGCTGCTACTAATTTTTCCAATCACACTGTTTGTCCTCAAATAATGTTCTTCCCTACGCAACTCCCTTTTAACACCAAATACTAGTGGTTGCTCAAATACACAAAGGGATGTGTTTGCACATTACCTAGTTGCAAATAACCATCACAGTGCAAACTTCCAGGCAGGAGGAGAAAACACTGTGACTGATGCAAGTGTGTGAACTCCAAACAGGGTTTGCCCTAACATTGTTGACAGGAGAATTACGTCCCTTCAGTGCAACTACATTCTCGGTCTGTTCAGTCGTTTCTTTTTAGAGTTTTGAAGCAGCGAAAAAGCATCATTTAGTGTATCCCTTATAGTTCATCTCCCAGGTGCTTTTGTTTGAAAGCATCACCTGTCAGCTTCTCCTGGGCCTCCTTCATCCCTTGGACAACTGAAAGATTAGACAAGAGAGATACCAGCTATTAATCTCATGATGAAAACATGGAGGTGGACTGGTAATTAAAGTATTTTAAAACAACAGTTATAGAATGTGTATCTACAAATTAACCTGTAGGGGAAAAAACCCAACAACTAGCCAAAAAAAAAAAAAAAATCCAGTCCTGCACCATTTCCTCACTATGTGTAGATGGGTCATACAAATTCCACGATTTTCCATGACACAACTTGAGACAAAGTTTAGGTGCTATAGACATAAGGTGAATTATGATTCTGAATATGGTTCCTCAGGTGTTAGAGAACCACTCACTCACACTGCACCTTACAGCTCCCAGTTATGCTGTAAAGTACCATCATTTTTCTCCACTAAACACTAAACATTTTTAGCCCTCACTAAAAATGCAGTTTCAACTACTTTGCACATACCTTGATCAGCATTGGTATAGAAATACTTGTAGCTGGGGTTTCCTCTCTCATTTATGATTTCTGGATGGACTTTTCCGCTGGGATCTACGAAACAAGAAATCCATCAGGAAATTTAAGTGGTAACAGTAAGAACCCAGTCCTGTGAGTGGACACAAGAGCTGTGGATGCCTTACCCATGAAAAGGATTCTGGGAATATAACTTCCATCAGGACTAAAGGCTTCATCTTTGGGCTCTTCGTCATCCTACCAAAGCAGGACAGAAGAGAATGAATGTATTAGCAAGATATCTAACAAAACACAACACTGCTTTTTAAAGAAACAAGTTATTGCCTTCAGATTCCTTTTACCCTGAGCAATTTACATCTTGAACAGATGCCAAGTAACTGCAGGATCTTCCACTCTCAAAGGAAAGTAAGTTATTTTTACCTAAACAAGTATCCTCTGTGAAAATAATAGTATTTTTTCTGTCCTGTTAATTTGCATTACACACCCCACTTCAGTGTAGGAATGTCTGATAGGTAATGAGAGAATAAACATAAATTCCTTTATTGCAGCAACAGAATCACACAAGGTACAAATTGTTAAAGAGACAATGGCAGAGAGCCAGGTTTATAAACACAATTAAAATAACCAGACTGAAGAAAAGTCTTTTAAAACAATGAGCTGTATCAATCAGTCCTGAATGCCTATTCAGGAGTGCAGGATTTAGGATGGACACCAAACAGGATGTAACCAGTTAAGTTGGATTCCAAATGCTTAATTACCAGGCAGTAACATGGACACAGATCAGAAGGCAGCCTACCTCAAGGTTGACCATAACAAAATTATGGGCAAGTTCAGAGATCTCCTTGGATTCAGCAAACTTTGGCTTTAAAGCTAATTAAGGGAGGGAAATAAAAAATAAAGAGGTATGTAAAAACAGTGGAAAATACTTCAAATTTTCAAGCAGTATCAAAATCTCCACTTCATCCCTCCCTCTGGAAAGCTGGCACTCTTCAATAAGCAGTGAGTAAATGGAATGTGTGTATCAAACTAGTCAAAGCTGGTCTAAGAGCAGCAGGTGACTGAAGCAATTCTTGCTGGGCAGCCATGGGATGAAGCCTGGCCATAAACATAGATGGTTGTATATGAACCAGTGGAAAAGAGCAGAAAGCCTGCTGTAAACCAGAATTCTCACTCAACTACCTCATCCTTTAAGCTTAGCCATGACCTTGTTTGTTTGCGATGGCAGTTATATTATGTCTCTTTTAACAAAATAGTTACCCTTAGCTAAGTTTTGAATGCAAAGCTCATGTTTCTCATGGCTGTGTGATTTGCATACAAAGGCCCATTAGAAATTTCAGCAAGCTCTAGTATTAAATACACTTACCTTTGCAAGCTCCACACCAGGACTTGTGGATGATAACCATAAGGGGCAAACCACTAAAAACAGGAAGAAAGAAAACTGTCAAAGAAAGCTTCCAGAAAGCCTCTAAACCAAATTCTGTTATGTGCACATTTTAACAGGAAGGGCTTCCTCAAAGGCTCTATGTAACAGAAAACAACTGAGATGTAAAGAGATTCTGCTGTGTTCTAAGGCTGGCTTGCAAAAGGTTTTCCCAATCTTAAAACATGTCATGTAACACTTTATTGTAACTGCCCACATAGAGGAGACTTTGTCTTTGGAAGACTTCTCTTATTAGTTTAGATTACTCAGACACACAACTGGTCATGCATTTTTTTTACTGGATAACTGGAAATGGTGTCAGTGACACCAGCTGCTTGAGAGATCTCAGGATGATTTTTGTGGCTGCTTATGGCAATCCAGTGGATGACAGTCACCTATCCATCCTCCTCCCCATTACAGATCACATTTCAGTCACCTCCTGTGACCAAGACCCCCACTGAGCAACCATCGAACCCAGTAACCCTTTAGCTGTAAGGAGATATGAAAGGAAATCGCTCTTTAGCAGCATTCAGTTCTGAGCTTTAGAACCAGGAAAGGGTGGAGAGAAAGCCATTAACATTTAGAGTCATTCAAAGAGAAGTTTGCCCTTTATAATTAACCAATATGTCATCACCTTCACATTGGGCTCTGTTTGCAGTAAGGAGTAAGAATACACATTGCCCTAGTAGAGCTTGCAGTGCATCCTGTGTCCTCTCCCTGAGCATGAAAACCCACTTTTTTCTTCATTGTTTCTACAGAGTCCCAAATTGTTTTGCCTCTTTCATGAGGAAAGGCCGATGTACATGTGGAAAATACACACTGTTCTTATCAAGGACCAGTGGTTCATGTCGAAAGAGTTCAATCATCTGGCCATCAGTACTGCAACACACTTTTTTTTTTAAAGAGAAATTTTCAAAGCAGATTTTAAATTTAAGTGCTCACAGCCTTGAAATACCAATTTTTAGTGGGAACTCAACAGAGCTTTGAAATAATGAATGTGTTTTCTCAGCTTTATTCTCTTTACTTTGGCTGGTAAGACAAACTTATTTACACCAAAACATTTTTGTAGTCATTTCTCAGTTCTGCACTGCATAAATCCCCAAGCAGTTGGTGTGTCAGACTGTACAATTTCCTCCCAGAGAGCACTAAACATACAATTAAAACCAAAAGGACAATTACAAGAATGAGGGATGAAGCATCCACCAGAAAGTTTATATAAACTGTATCTGTCGTATAGCAAACCCCAATTCATTGGAAACTAAATGCAAAACTACACTACCCATCCCAGCTGATACGGACCTACGGGTTTCAACAAGAACAGACACTGTCATTATAGCTCGTTTTTCCTATGAGAGCAATCATTCTTAAGTAATTAGTGTTTTTAAAGGTGTTTAATGATGACTTCACAGAGAAAAGACATGGCAAGTTATTTCAATAAAATAGTCCTGCAGACAAATTAAGAGTTCAGTCCATTTAAGGCACACATTTTATTGTTAAACCTGTTTGAGTTTGCTAAGCCAGCACCCTTTTGCAGTGCAGAGCTGCAAATCTCTCTTGGGTTCAGTTAGATTTTTTGAAACAGTCACATCCTAAAACACAGCCTGTTGCAGTTCTGGGCCTGAAGTCTCTCCTGCAGTTTGACATTATCTGGATGCAGCCCTCAAAAAATAATCTTCTTATTCAAGACATACAGTCATCACCTTTTGTGCTTTCACATGCAGACACTACTTTATTACTGGGGTTTATGTCTCCACAGGAGACTTCACTTGCTTGAGGATGCAACAGTTGCTCTCCTTTTTGATGGGGAGAATTCAGGGGTGTAGGAAACTGAATCCCTACATATTCTCTCAGAATTAGTCTGCTCGGCTGCTGCAGGGACACGGCACCCAGAGCTGCTGCTGCTGCCAAATATCCGATACACAACAGGCGGGATCCAGTGTTTGCGTCCGGAAGGTGTGTTCTTACTGTCGCAAGTAATTAGACAACCACGGCCACTGCCACTGGTTCACTGGATGCTGCGGCTCAGGTACTGCAGGAACATGCTGGCCAGCTGGGGCATGTTCTCATCGCTGGGCTGCATCTTGGTGTAGCTGATGAACTGCCTGCGCAGCCGGCTCAGCTCGGCCAGGCTCACGGGCCGGCTCAGCACCAGCCC
>VZRE01012153.1:759754-786379 GCA_013396775.1 Cephalopterus ornatus
TGAGGGGTCCTGCCGCTCCCGCGCCCCGGCCGCCCGCCCTTACCGCGCCCCCGGCTGGCCTGGGGCGAGGGGCTCGGTCCCGTCCCCTCCCGCCGCGCTGGGTTGTTCCCCGAGGAGGCGCCGAGGGAGCGAGGCCCTGCGGCGGGACGATGTGCGGGGGCTGCCCCGGCTTGGGGGGCCGCGGCTCTGCCGGGGCCCCGCGGCCACACAGGCTCCTGAGGCATCAGCCTTGAGCCCCTCTCGCACTTCGTGCTCGGGGGGTTCCCGGCGAGCCTCCCCGAGCCTTTTCTCCCGTCGGTGCTGATCCCTCCCTCCGGCACAAAGCACACGCGAAGGAGGCTTCTCCCTCATTCCCGGGGTCTCTGATCACTTGTTGGGGCACAGTAGCGGAATGCGTTCCTTGTACTGGAAGGCTGGAAGTGTTTTCCCACCTCTTACGTTTTTTTCTGGGCTTTCGGTCTTTAAAGGTCCCACCTAACCCGTGGGAGAAGCCATTGGACTGACTTCCCAGTCATTGAATGGGATGCAGGGCTTCCAGAGGCTCCTATGGGAAATCTGCCCAGATCTGAGCTCACTGGGTTCAGAGCTCACTTATTAGTTAGTATCAGAGATTCATTATATAGAAATAGCATTCAAAGTATTTTGGTGATGACTCTCTCCCTGAGCCCTCTTAAAGATAAGGGTGTTTCCCAGAAGCAGTTGTGCTGGTTTGGGTCTGGTTTGAGTTCAGTTCAGTACTTCCAAAAGTAAATTGGCACACTGGGAATTTACCTCAGACTGATGCAGAATGAAGTGTCTTGTTGATTTGCCTCATTGTGGCACAGGCACTTCAGCAAAATGGGCTGCTACAGGACCACTTTGGATTATTTAGCTTTTAAAGCTTTGTTTGTGTTTTTTTGTTTGACACAGCGTTTTGGGTAATGTTCTGTAAGTTTCAAAAACCCACTGCAATCTTAGGAGTGCTTTGAAAACCGACCGCGACATTTTTAGTTAACTCTAGTTTTGTATCTTGTTCTCGTTCTGCAGACACATCACCATGAACCAAGAAAAACTGGCCAAGCTTCAGGCGCAGGTCCGAATAGGAGGAAAGGTAAGAAACCCACCAGAGATGCTTTTCAAAACATGGGCTGCAGTTCACAGAAGGGGAAAAAATACACTTCTGAGCCTTGACAGAGATGATTTTTGTGTGATCTCTATCATGGTGCTTCTACCTGAAATGCAAGTTTCTTTCAGTTCCCAACTGCTGGATGAGCAGTTTCCAGGGTGTAAATTAATTCTGTTAATTCAGTGACTTGTTGTGACCTGTGGAAGCTCCAGCTAAGCTCACCTGTTGTGTGTTCCAGTTCTGCCTTTCCCTTCTCCCTGTTGGGGATTTTCAATGCCTGCTCCAGGCACTGATTCTGCATTGAGCTTTTCTTTTCTCTGAGCCAGCAGGTAGTTAATCTGACCAAAAAAAAAGAAGGCATGAAGTTTGTTCAGTGCCGGGGCTCATCCCCTGCCAAACTTGTCCAAAAGTTTGCGAAGTAGAAATTCCAAAATTGCTGTCTGTGCAACACTTTAAAAATGTTAATTACTTGCTTACAAAAGCGTGACCTTTTAAATCACTGTATTTGTGCTTTGTCCAGGAAAAAATAGAGTTCATGGGGAAAATTTCTTATACTTTGCATAGTAGTAAATAATATTTTTGTAATCTGGCTAGTAGGAAAGGAAAATACTGCTGCTATTTGGTGCCTTTCGGTCCTTTACACTTAAGAAAAACCTTAAAATTGAGACTGATAGCTACAGCTGTAGGTAAAGGGAAATAAGAATATAGAAGTGTCTCATAACTTGGAAGATGTTGCTCAGACTGTGATAGGAATTAGTGTTGAGAAATTTTGAGCATAGCTGACTGTTGTCTCTTGCTTCTTTCCCAGGGAACAGCTCGCAGAAAGAAGAAGGTGGTGCACAGAACAGCTACAGCTGATGACAAAAAACTTCAGAGTTCCCTCAAAAAACTGGCAGTAAATAACATTGCTGGCATTGAAGAGGTATGGTGCCGTTTGCTGTTTGAAATTAAATTCATTGTATTGTTTTGGTGGTGATGTGGTGGTTTTTGCTTTTGTTTTTACAACAGGTTTCCAAGCACAAACTTACGGATCTGGTTATTGATAGGCAAAGTTATTTGACTGTTGTCTTGTTGACATGAAATATGTGCATGTACCTGGAAAAAAAAGGGAGAAGGTTCTGCTGGCTAGATAGTGCTTACGGGAGGTAGTAAGCTGTGTGTTGTGTGTGCGTCTTGCAGTCATCACAGAACAAAACTTCTCTTTGTCCTTGAATTTCAGGAACCTGATTACCTACTCAGAAGAGCAGTAAATGCAAGTGTTCTGTGCACACACATCCAGGGCAAGAGTTGTGTGAATATAAAGAAAAGTTTAGAAATACCTGGAGTAAGAACTTCAGTCTGTATTATTAACTTTAGGACCTTTTACTACACAAAAATTGCTGGAATTGTTTGCAGTGTTTACGGGAGATGATGTTTCTTAAAACACTGCAGAGACCCTACAGAAGCAGCTTCTGTGCTAATGTAAGTGGGAATGTGAGGGTTTCAGATGTTCCTTGAATACCTCTAGCTGACAGGTATGAATGAAACTTGTTTTCCATAACACTATAGGGAGTGACAGTCATACCGAGGAGGAGGAGATGTTCCTCCATCGTGAACTCAGTATTACTGTAGTGCTTGGTTAAAGAAGCACAGTATTTAATCTGTGATTAATTAATTTAAGCAGGATTGCAGGGTGCCTGCAGAGGTCACGTAGTGCATCCTCTCTTCCAAAGGCAAATGCAGATTCAGTGTAGCAGCCTGGTTTGCCTGTAAGTTTTCAGTCCTCTGTTGCATGAACACTTTTATCTCTCTGTTTTCTTAAGCTCAATATGTTTATGCTGAGCTATGTGAACCCAAAGAAGAACACGGTTCTGGGTGTATGTTTCAGTTTCCTTTTTCACACAAAGCACAGGATCTTTATTTAGACACAGTTATTAAGGATTTTAAATATCTTGATGTGAAGATAATGGAAAAATGTTTCTGCCTTGATAGCTAGAGTCAGAATTGCAGTGTGTTGTGTTCGGGTGAATGCAAGTTGACCTTGGTAAGCTTTGTGTAGAAGAGTTTGGGAAGGGTAGCAGTGTTGAGTCAGGCATGAGTTACTCATCTGTGTGTTTTAAAAGAGGTTTTTAAGTAACAGGATGACTGTGCTTGAAGCCTTTACCATTTCCTCATGTGCAAAGGACAGGACATTTTTTAGTTTTGCAGGAAAACAACACACCTGGTTTTCCTGTTCAACACGTATTTTGAACTCTATTGCTGTGTGAGGATCAAGAACTTGGATGTTTTTACATTGTAAATTTCTTATTTCTCCCTGTAATTTCTACTAAAAACCTTGCTTATTAATCTTGTCTCATGAGTTTAATAGCACTGTTGTTTTGGGTGGGTAGGACTCCCCTCCTTTGGTCAGACAAAATTATGTTCCACATAACCGTAGTTTAGCCATGCCCAAAAGAAGAACCTTTTTAACTTTCCATGCTGTCTCCCATTAAGTTTAAAAACACAACATAAACCCATACAAATATGGCAGTATAAACTGACAGAAGGTGCAAAGCAGGTCACTGCACTGGCTGTAAAACTTAATTTTTGGTGATTCAGAAGACCAGGAAAGAGGAAAGAGAGCAGGATCGCTGTATAATGTCCTTAGTCTTAAAAGAGTCATCATGGAATTACTGGGATTTCCTGATAGGTGTCACAGGTACCTGTGAAAGGCAATGGCTTAAACTGGTGTGGCTGGGCTATGCTGTTGGAGTTTGGAGTCACCACAGAGCTGAAGGGTTTGGTTGGTTTGGGGTTGGGGGGTGTCCCTCCCCAGACATTCTTCACGTTAACATGTTTATACCTTTCAGTCTAACTATCTATGTATATTTTTTTGCTTTTGTTAAGAATATACATGAACTGCATTACAACATGTACTCCTTATATATTTATGAGTATCCAGGTAAGTTCATTTTGTGAAGGAACCATGGCTCTTAAATTCTGCCGTATCATGAAGCGTGTATGTATGAGCCCATATTTTATCATTGACTCATATTTACTTGCAGTTTAGGTGGTATTAATTTCAGATGCTTTTGTCATGGTTATATCATTCCCTAAGTGGAGTGGTAGCTTTGTAATTTTTTTATATTTTAATACCCGAAATCTAGATTTTAATGATCACACTCATTCAACAAGATACTGCAACACTTTGGTAAATGTTATTACTGTATTTAAACAGGTGAACATGATAAAAGATGATGGAACAGTTATTCACTTCAACAACCCCAAGGTTCAAGCTTCCCTCTCTGCCAACACTTTTGCAATTACTGGTCATGCAGAGGCTAAACCGATCACAGAAATGCTTCCGGGCATCTTAAGCCAGCTTGGTGCTGACAGCTTAACAAGTCTCAGGAAGTTAGCTGAACAATTCCCAAGACAAGGTAGGTCTTCTTGGAATCTTTCATAGCTGATTTAAAGAACATACGAAGTACTTGAAGTTGTAACCCAAATTTAACAACAGCGTGTGACTTAAAGAAAAGCGCGCACACCTTTGATTACTTTTTATTTGCCACTGTTGAGGAAGTGTAGGGTGGGGAAAAAACTTTTCTTGTTGATTCAAGATTATGTAGCCAGGCCCTGATTTAAAAAAATTGAAATGGGAAGGTCTGGCATGTTGTTATTGCAGGTATAAAACTGTGTATGGGAGAATACTTAGGAAAGCAAGTTCACGTTTTTACTTGGAAAAACTCAACTGGTTCTTTTTGTCAGGGAATCAACTCTGTTTTCTTTGTTCATACAAAACATATTTCTATTGTGATTATAGAGGAAGAAATATGTTGTTATATTCTACAATTCCCTTTGAAATTCAACCAAGACTTAAAAAATCTAATTAAAAATCAAGAGTTTTGATAATTAAAAAAACCCAAATCACAGTTTTGACTGTGATTCTTGATTTTTCTATTTATTTTAAAACCATGGGAGCATGAGGGGGTGTGTATATGTGCTATAATTATTACTGTAATATTACAGTTCAGAAATGAAGATTAGGGACAATTCCAGTTATGACTGTTCTAGCCATTATGATGACTGTAGTTGGACATGTTGCAGTTGTCTGTATTTGTAACTGGAATATACATCCCCTGTTCTGATGTTTTCAGCAAATAGTTATTCTTTCTAAATGAGTTTCAACTTCTTCCACATTTCATGTTCAGAGTTTAAGTGAAAGCAGAGGGTTTCTTTTTCTTTTTTATTAATAAGTAAAATACCTTTTAAAATTCAGAGGGGTGGATAATCACAAGCATATTTTGTCTCTTGTAACTTCAGTACCAATGGATGCTGTGCTTTCTTTGGATAAGAACAGTGAGGGAAAAGTACTTTATTTTTTTAGCTCTTTCATTTCTCTAGGTTACTTGGGGCACGATTTGTGACTGACAGAGTAGGTTTAATGCAGGACAGCTGATATGGAAATACTTTTTCCTACAGTTGTGGCTCCTTGGTAATTGAATCATGTGATATGTTGGTCACTGATTGGTACCACATTGTTGTTGCATTGAGACACATGACATCAGTTAGATTTAGTCACACTGGAGGTTTTCTGTATCATTTGATCTTTTGCCAGCTCTGCATGAATTACCCCATAGCATTTGAAAATGGCCCTGCTAATACTTTGGTTTAATAATAATGCCCACACATAGGCCTTTTGGTCATGCTGTTAACTGTCAATACCTGGTCACTTGTGTGTTTTGCACTATTGGGGAAATGCTTTCTTTTTTTCACCTGTATGGTTTTTATTGTGTCGTGTGAGTGTCCCTAATTCTGTATCATGAGAACTCAGCACCAAGTTTCTCTTCACAGTGTTGGATAGTAAAGCACCAAAATCTGAAGATATTGATGAAGAAGATGATGATGTCCCAGGTAGGCACATACACACTTTTATGTCCATATAATGTATAAATTCAGGCACTGAAATATTTAGCTCTTGGTGTGATTATACTCCTCACTTGCTAAGGGAGGCTTCATACATAGGGCAGCATTAAAACATGGCTTTGAAGTCCAGCTTTTGAAAAAGGGTTTACTTCGTGCAAACATCTTAATTATTAAGTGAAACTAGGTTAAAATACCTTCAGTGAGATTGAGCAGACATCTGAATATCCAGACAGGGTTTTAGGGCTGCAAAATGACACAATTGGTATAGTTATGGGGTTGTTTTCAAATGGAGTGGGGATTTTATTTCTGGAATAGAAATAAAAAAGCTTATGTCAGTATCTGAAAGTAAAAAAAAATGGTAAGTTCTTAATTTGACAATGCATAACTGTCTTATTAATCATCACATTCTGCTGTATCCATCAGTATGGTGTGTTAGCTAAAACAACACACTTGTGGATCAGAGGTTCAATTCCTCATGCTTTGATACTGCTTTATTTCTTCGTGCCCTTGCGTGAAATTCAATTCTCTAAAACTTCAGGCATTCTTTAAAGAATGCAGGTGCTCACAACCCAACTACAGCCAATAGAGCACCTCTGAAAATCAGATCTTAATCACTTAATGTTAGAATTTTCACTGTCTGGAGTGTTCCTGTGTTTTTAGTTCTTTGTGTATGTCCAAACAAACCATATTTTCTAAAGCCTTTTGAAATCTGCCCATAAGAAAATGCTTTCCCTGAATATAGTTAAGTACTACTTAACCTCTCCTATAACATACGCATTTTCATTAAACTTACTTTCATTAAAGGTAATCTTACTGGCCATTACTGTATTAAATATCTTCATCTTTTTCAGATCTCGTAGAAAATTTTGATGAAGCATCAAAGAATGAAGCTAACTAAAACATTAATAGTTCTGGAAGCTGGCATGGACTAGATTTAAGAAATCAGCTATGTGGTTCCAAAGTTTAAAGAAACAGAGAACATCATCTGTTAATAGTTCAGTAATATAAATATTTTGTATTTTTATGATGCTGTTTGTTCAGCATTTTCTGTCAGTTGATTTTGCATTTTGCACTTACTCCCAGGATCTACTCTTTTGGTCAAAAAAGAAATGTCAGTGCAGTTTGAGGGGTGTGTGTATGTGTGTGGGTGTACGTATAGTGGAGAACAAATTGGAGAACGCTTATTTAACCATTTCCCCTTTTCCTTTGGAAGTAGAAATAAAATGAATCTTCAGCATTGCTACTTTTGAGTACCACCAGATAGCGCACAGAAGGTAGTTGAGGTGAACGTTTTGTCCACATTTTGAGACCCGAAGGCATTACACCATTAACACTTGGGGTTAATTTGCTGTTAACTGTTGTACTTGCAGATGTTCTTCAGTGTGCACATTTGTTATCAACCCTGTGTTGATCCCAAATGATACCAATGAGCTGTTTTCAGCAGCTTGTTTGGTACAGTAACTTTTTTAAAACCTGGTCTCAGAAAAGTGTGCTTTTCTTAACCCTCTTCAACTTTTTTTTTTTTTGTCTCTAACCTTTTGATACAAGCTGATATTTGACTCTTTCCATGTAGGCTTAGCAGTGTGTTCTCCTGTTGGTTACTGGAGTATTTCCCAGTCAAAAGAAAACCAAACATTTTGGTTCTCTACTCTTGGGTCACTTCCTAAGCTTGGAGGTCTGGTTGGTAACAGTCCAGTGCACCAGTTTTGCACAGTAACAGGTTTTTGCTTGAATAACTTCAAGCTGTTCTCTTGGCATGACTGCATTTACTAGCAGCTGATTATCCACTGTCATTCTTACGGCACTAGGAATTAAATGCACCGTGTAAGCAATGCTTAGGGTGGGAGGAAAGACTTGTTGACAGTTTGCCTTGCTTCCTGCTGGGCAGTTTGTGCAGTGATTAGCTTCAAAGGGATTTTTTTTTTTGCCTGTAACTTACCTTGGCCTATAACCTACCTCTAGGTTTGGTGTCATCTATGTAGTAGCTTCTTACAAAACACAAGTGCTCCTCAGGCATGAGGAGGACATTGGGAAGTACTGTTGGTACAGTGCAGTATTTATGACCTTTCTTTAAAATGCTTAATGTGAACCTGTTTTCTCAGAGGCTCTTTTAAGGTTCTTGATGTAATGTGCATTACAGTATAGTTAGACATCATTGTAACATCTGTCAAGGGCAGCTGTGGCTTAAGGAAGCCGTCCTGTTTTTGGTTTTTTCTACATCTGTCACTTAACTATGGCTTAATTGGAACATATCAGCTTTTGATGTAGGCTCATACGCTAGAGAACTGTAATAGTCCAAGCAAACAGTCCGTGAGTTCTGGAGACTTCATGAAGCCGCGGAAGTAGAGCTGTAGTGGTTTGTCCTCTGAACTCCTCAGTTTGTTTTACAGGCTCTGTTCCGTTTTTCCTGTTATATTTTATATACTAGATGGATCTTACTACAAAATAAAATAACAGTACAAAAGAGGAAATGCTTCCTCCTGTGTGTTGTCTGCTCCTCCCACCAAGGGCAGGTGGATGCAGCAGCTGTTTGGAGCAGCACTGCATTCCTGATGGCAGTGACTGAGGAAGACACATGCAGGATTGGGGAGGATTCTGGTAGGGCTTTAGGATTTCACACTCCCTGTATTCACTCCTGTTTTCCCTGTGGTGATGAATGAACCTTTGGTTTGTTGTATGGCTGATCAGCTGCAGATGATTTGTGTCTATAAGGAGGAGATGTCTTCATTGGTGTGTGCCCAGTAACATGGAATTGCCTTCTGCTGCCTCTGTGAGCCCAGGGAGCAAAGGAAGGACACAAAACAACAGGTATTTGCAGTGTTCTTCCATTTGTTTGAGAGGCGTGAGCAAAGACCCTTTCAAAGTAGCAACTGTTGTGAGATGATATATGGGACATCCCCTTCCTAAATACTAATCAGATCCTGAAAATTCCTGCTCATTGGTTTCTGATGTAGGAAGTATGTCAAAAGTAATTTTGAGAGAGATTAAAAGTAAGCCTTGGAAACAATGATTCCGTAAGTTTATATAGCTGAACTTTCTAATTCCTCCAAGATACTTATTTAGGTTTTGCTCTTGGTCATGACAATTTATGTGTTAAACCCTCAGTTTTTCCTATGTTGACAACCAGTAAACTAACTATGCTAGCTTATGTAGTTCTATTCAGTTTTTTCACTGTATCTGGAAACAGTCAACCACTTACGATTTGCTGCTGGAAATACTAGAGCTTATCAATCATTAAACTGATTTTAATTAAAAGTAGCCCATCAAGGCTGTTGTGGGAAAAACTCTTTTTTTTCTTTGTATTTATTCATGGTATATGACACAAACAGTGTTTGTACATGCTGATGGAAATGCAAGGTTATTAAAAGTAGTTTCAGGGAGTGTTGGTAAATAGAAACTCCCCACACAAAAGTGAACATGGAAATGTTCTTTGCTTGGCTTGAAACTGAAATATGTTGATAACTTGCTCGCATTTGTCAGCTTCCCGTGGGAACAAGGAGTTGCTATGAATTCCCTTCTGCCAGGATCTTCCCAAATAATGTTTTGGATTTGGTGTGTACAAGATGAGCTCTGGAGGTCTTAGAGCTGATTTAATTACTGAGCGGTGTGTTGATTGACCAGTGTCAGGAAGGAACTGAGGAAGCTATAGCAGCACAGTACAGCTGTGCTATATGTAAGAGATTAACTCAAGTCTCTCCTGAGGAACATCCAGGAAGGATCCTCCTAATGTTCCCTGGAATCAGACTGTGCTGCTCCAGACAGTAGGGGGATGTACAGAGGGGTTGAACAAACTGCCCCTTAGGTGAAGGTGAGTGAATTCTTCCACTGGCACTTAAAATCAGACTGCTTTTATTACTTGAAGACAAAACTGGTTTCTTCGACAAAGTGAACAGACTTCATTCTGGAGATGCAGTTTCACTAATTCAATGATCCGTGTTTTGTACTTGAGCAATTGAAGTGATGCAGAACAGAAGCACATCACAGGAGCAGCCACAGCAGCTCTGCAGGAGTGTCAGCAGAAGAGCACAGAATGCTTATTCACCTTCAACTGTTTGCTTTCCCATTGAGTAATGTTTTTTTATTTATTCCCCCACTTTCAAAGACCAGTTTGCAGACACTGAAGAACTTCATGGATTTATTCAGGAACATGAGGGCTGCAGTGTCAATCAAGAGTTCAGTTAGCCAAGTGAAGCAAGCAAAGAGACTAATTCTAAAATCAGTTGTCTTGGTATGTTTGGGTGGAAACTTGGGTTGATTCCTAGAGCAGGGTTATTGGGAATTAAACTTTCATTCACATGCATCTCTGTTCTCTGTGTCGGGGAAGAAATAGCACTTGTACATGTTCCAGTGCCTTGGTTTGCCTTTATTCCAGCACTGCTCTGCCTCCTCTGTGTACTTTATAAATAATTGAAGAAAAACTGGATGTTTTTTAAGAAAGCTACAGCTCTGTGCAATTGGTATAAAAAAAGTTAGATCTACATGGTAAACACATGGTATTCAGTGGGCTGTCAGTACTATTGAACACGCTCACTACCCAACAGACCCACAGCTTGCTCAGATGCCCTTTTTTCTTGAGGTCCTCAAATATTAGGCGGCATTTCCTTGAACTTTGCATTACAGGTAGATTTTTGTAGCTAAGCTACATTAGTTGCTTCCTTGAAGTAAAAGATTATCTGCTCATTTGAGTTCTTGAAGCTGTTTTGATATCTTTGATTAAGTATTAGTGCTGAGGCAAACACTGAAACAAAAAAATTCTATTCCAAGGCCTTTTGACCTTTCAGTGCACATATCCCAGCTGAATAAAAGGAGTTATGCAACCTCTTGCCCTCCCTTGCACCATCCTTGTGGCAGCTATAGTAACTGCTTATGTCAAAAGGTAATATTAGAAAGTATTTAATATATTTTTAGATTATGTTTAATGCAACTTAGCTGACAAAGAAGAGGCAGTACTGAGACCAGCTCTCCACAGATATTGGGAAATGTGGCACAAACTCCATTTTGAGAACAGCAGATCTCATTTTGAGGCCATGTGTGAAGCTGGAAATTTCCAAGTGATGCAAATTATAACCAGATACAGGTAAGTGAAGACTTGAAAACTCAACTGATTGTCAGCAGGCTACCAGGCCTATGCACACCAAGAGTGAAGTTCCCTGAAAAGCTTTCACTAATCTCGCTTCTCTGCTGCCAGGGGGGTAGTCTTCCCTTTCTTTGCTTTCTCAAGCTGATGCCTGAGGTCAGCTGGACCAGCTCGCTCTGAAGCTGTAGTTTTGGAGCCCCTCTGGTGTCCTTTGCCTCACCCCCTGCCAGGCAGTGTTGAGCTTGCGTGAGATGGAGGGTGAGGAGCAGCGACTGCAGGCTCTGGACAGTGGGGATGGGCAGCAGCAACCAGCCTCCAGACTGCACTGAACTGGCCTTCCAGCCCTGCTGCTGCTGCCTCTGCTGCTGAGGCTTGGCTTGGCAAGACTGGGGGCAAACCTGTGCTGCTGCTGCCAGGATCATACTGAGTTTGGGAAGAGGGAAGGATTTGCTGTATTGGTGCCCTGGGGGTGACCATGTGGTCAGATACTGGAACTTGCAGCGTTTCTAAACTTGCCATTGTGAAACGGGCTCAGTCCGGTTCACTGTGCCTTGTGAGACACAGGCACTGCCTGCACCATGGGCTGATAAATTGCAGCATGTGGCCCCAGTGTGCCCTATCACCCTCTGCTCCAGCCATTCCTCTGTTCCACAGTGTTCCCATGAACCCATTTTGCATGTCTCTGTTTAGATGAATGCTGATTTATTGGGGCAAGCTGTTGAAGTTTTGATTCATCCTGCAGGTTCTTGTTCACTGAAAAATCACTTTTTAAGTTATTGACACAGATCTTCAATAAGGAATTTCCACTTTTGTGACAAGATCTGGTTTCAAATGGCTTCTGGCATGTGGTGTTGAATTGAAAATAGCTGTAACTTGCTTACAGCATTGTTAGACTCTCCAGGGATAATGATGCAACTAAAGCTTCTGCTCTGTTCATTTTGCAACTCTTGCTTTATTGCTGGAGACTCTGGTCTGCTCTGCGTGATGGACAGTTGTAATTAGTGACACTTTTGCATGTTTGCTGTTTCTGAAAGAAAGCGAATAGAGCCTAAAATATTTTTTACTTTGAATAAGGATTTTTTCCCCTGTATTTCTTATGTTTCCCACAGCCTGCTTCCTCAGCTCCACTGAAAGACACCAGGTTTTCTCATGATCTCCTGCTGGATATTTGGCTTATTTGCTGAGACTTCTATTTTGACACAAAAGTGATGTTGGTCTTCTGAAAAACAGGGAATGTGTTACATTTTCCAGTCTTTTTGTATCACCTTTCTCTCAGCCACTTGATTTCTGTGTTGTTGCAAATTATTAACTTTTGAACACAGAGATATTATTGCCTCTAACTCTTCTCCTGCCCTTTGAGTTGCAGGGTTGCTTTTATTGGCAGTATGCACTGAGAAATCACGTTGGCCACTTGCAGCCCTGAAATTGTAATAGTTTATCCCATTACATGGTGATTTTTTCCAGCTCAGTTCTCCTGAGAACCTTGAAATGGGTTTTCCATAAAAATTTCCAGCCAGTCTTTTTCTTTTAAAAGCTATAGTCAAATTTGAAGGGATAATCTGGCTATTGTTTCTTGTGGTATACATGTTCTACCCTGATGATTTCGTAAATTATAGAGGATTTTTGTGATGCAGTCTGGGTCACAGAGAACTGGGGGAACAAGCTTGCTTGTTCTTCGGCTGCAAGCAGACATATATCATTAGCATCTTAACTGATGGAAACTTTTCCATGAAAAATGCACACGCTCTTAATGCTTTTAATCTGCACAAGCACTCCATGAGTTTGCAATAAGTTGTAATAAAAGGTTTAGGTGTCTTATACCTACATTTCCTGGGTGCTCACAGTACCATCCTCAGGAATGTATTCCAAGTGCACTCTCCTTTGTGACTGGTTGTTTTGTCATCTTCCTTTCTCTATAGCTGTTGTGAGTATTGTCTGAGGACCAGAACTGTTGAATTTGGACTGACAGCACAGTATGCTGCTACTTTCAAACTGCTTGGGCCCTCATGTTCCTTATGATTCAGGATGGCAAGTATTTGTCAGGAAGGAACAAATGAACTAGGACAAGAATTCACTTGCACTGAATAAATATGGTGAGCAGTTTTTTATTAGTTTCTCTGCTGAGACGTTAATCTGTGTTAAAATTTGTATGAGATGTGCCCTGGTTCAATTCTCACCCTTTTATGTTAACACTTAGATAAACCAAGGTAGGAGAGAGGTGATTAAGTACTTGTCCTCAACTACTCTTGCCCTCATAAGCCGTCCTATGAAAAACTGCTGTGGGAGGAATTACATGCATTGTCTGCTTGCACAATAAAAACAAGCTTTAACAGTTGTTCTTACCATAGTTAAGTAATCCTGTTAAAGCAGAAACACTTGCAAGTTTTATACTCAGGATGTCTTTCTGGTTTGGTAAAAGCAAATTAAAGGGCAGATTTCAAAGATGCCAAAGAGCATTTTTGTTTCTCTCCCTCCCCTCCCAGAAAAGCAGCTTCCTGATCTACGTACTGTTATTTATTCTGCCCTATTTAATTCTGCATCATAGTCAAAATTGTTTGCAAGCTGAAATGAGGTACCAGGCTTTTTTAGCAAACTCAGAGCATTCAGCTGACTGAGGGACAAACCTGAACAACATACAGACATTGAGATGTTGAGGAAATAGCTGGTCAGGCCTTCCCAAGTGCGTGACTCACAGCACTTCACAAAATCTCAATCATGTGATTTAGCAAGTCATAAATAAGCCTGGGGTGGGTTTTTTTAATAGGCTTAATTACACCTGGTCAAGCAATGTCCTGCTCAAGCGAGGAGTTGCCACACTGCTGAAAAGGCAAAACATGGCCAGGAGAACAGAATGGGTCAAGCAGAGCCATGGGGTTCCTGGGACAAGCAGGAGCAGTTGTGTACTTGTGACCCCATTCTCTCCATGTGCACACTTCCTGGGATGTAGTGGCGGGGTTTGTCTGTGACAGTAAGACCGAACCATTCCCTGTTTGCCATCACTGCTGACTCAATAAATGACATGATCGAGCTGAGCATGTGTTTTGTGGATTTTTTTTGTTTGGTGATTGGTTGGTATGTTGGTTGGTTGGGTTTTTTCCCTCCTCATACGTATTAGTGAAAGAGAAATGAACTGCTGGGGCAGCAGGCACACACCTGCCTGGAACAGCGAGTGACTATTCAGACAGATCTTTATATAACACCAGTGATGTTACTGCTTCTGTCATTCAGTTTTTGTGACTTAATGTCTGTATGGAACCATAATGGTTTGGAAGGGACCTTCAAGATCATGTAATTCCTACCTCCTGCCATATTCCAATGTCTGTGGGATTCCAGACTCATCCGGTCCATCTTCAACACCTGGCAAATGGGAATTTTAGGTATGTTTCCATGAATAAGGAGACTAGCACAGGATGGTATGTGAAGCATTTACTAAGCCAGTGCAGCTGCAACTGATTGGATATTTTCTATCTACCATCAGGGGAAATGAGTATAGCCAATGCCATTCCAGCCATTGCTGGGCTAATGCTTGGATCTCAGGGATTGCCTGTTAAACACTGAAGGTAAGGGGAGAACACAGTTGTCATTAGTGTTGCATCAATATATCGTGTCATGGGCCTCGCTTGATGCTTAATTCCTTGTTAAATCATTTTGTGTAAGAAACCCAGAATGAAAGACAGCCCTTTCCCTTAAAACCTGCACAGGGATCGTGCAATGAATGAAACTGGTTCTCCGTAATTGTGAATGGCAGTAAAGTCCATTTAGAGGGGTAAGGGATTCTTCCTTACAGAAATAGCTGTAGTGTCCTAGCAGGAAGACGTGGATAACAGAATCCGTCCCACACATACTCGCTTTGAAGCAGACATAAAATTGCTTAATAATCACCATTTTGTGAAGGTTGCATTGAGGTATTTGTCATCCTGGCAAAGGGAACCATCCTTGTTTTAGTGCTCAGCTTTCATTTTTGTGGCCTGTTACGGGAAATGGCAGTTTTACCAAGCTCAAATATTTTTTCAATCAAAGTCTTTAGCAGCAGGGAGTGCTTTGAACTCAGCTTAGAAAGCTCATTCACTTCTTTCTAGTATTTGATGTCCTTTGCCTACTGCATAAATTATAGGGCTAATGAACTCCCCTTTGTCCCACACATACATTATCTTGAAATTCAGTCTGTCTTCCCCAACCCCGAATTTATTAATCAGCTGCACACTGCCACAGTCATGGAGCCACGAGCCTGCCACAATTCTGCCAAACTTTCAGATTTCTTGCTTGTAGCCTTGTCCTTCTTCTTCCAGCCCTCTCTCTGAGGTATCCATTTCTATGTTGCCATACTACACAAAGTTCTGGCTCAGTTCTAGCTTGGCTCCCTTATTCAGCCAAGAGACAGGATTTCAATTATTATTAAGATACTCTGCTTTTTGCAAACTACAGGGGGAGATGTTTGCTCACCAGGTGTTTTTTTTCCCAGTGTGAAGCACTCATTTACCTTGGAGGAAAAGGAAAATCACACCAACTAAACAGAACTTGTCTTTCTGGCTGTCCAATGAAAGGACCACGTAGTTACTGAAGGGAGAATGAGGGAGAGGGGTTTGGTTTCAAGATGTTTGGCTTCTTTCTGCAGTTGGGTACTGTTCTTACCCTTTGGTGCTTGGTTCAGGCAGGAGTTTCCTATCTAGTCTGCGTTCCACTTTTTTCTCCTTTTGCTGTGCTACAGTTTATATAAAACTATTATATAATTTATACGAAGTCAGTTATTTAAAAAGTCTGTCCTATAAACAGAATAAGGGATTTGGTATCAGATACTATGAATGAGTAAACCAATTCCATCATTTTCCAAGTTTCTTGAAACATAATTCCCTCTACAGAGAGTTTTCTCTAGTGTCATATGTGGTACTTGAGAACCAGTGAAGGGGACTTATTTCTGAAGAAAAAACCCCTTTTTCTAAGCCTTTTCCTATTTCATAGTTGCTGTGCTGTAGCAGCCTGGAGGGAAGGTGCCAGGTGCTGGAGCCAGGTCCTGTGTGTGCCTGCAATGACCACAGGCACTTAAGGCTCCTGTTCTATAACACTTCAAAATTATACCAATTTCAGAACACAGAAATCGTCATGTGAACATGATCTTCAGAGAGTAAATTAAATGGGTTATACCTGTCTTCCCTAGTGAATTTATGGTGTGGGGAATTTCATGTCAGCTCAGATGACTGCCTCATTTTTCACTGTGGGTTTTCCATTTTCAGTTAAGCTGTTGCTATTTAAAAAGATGACTTCCCTGTCATTTGCAAAGCATGTAGAAGCTGGAGGCAATTCAGCATTTTGACACTCTTAATTAACTGATGGCCTGTCATGAAAGTAGGGTGTAATTAAATGATATAGTAATTTTGGTCATGCTGCTTTTCAAACTATTCTTGTATCTCAGCAGAATAATTCAAGTGGTGACATCATGTCAGTATATGTGCTTCTCCTTCCTCAATGCCTACTCAAGAATTGTTGCTCAAGGTTCAAAATAGCTGTAAGACAATAAATTCCAAACAGTTCCTGGTGAAAGAGGAAATAGAAATTTAAAAAATTTCCTGTCCCAGACTGTGGCCTGTCATCCTGTTGGGGTCTGTGAAGATGAGGTGCAATATGTGACAACCTACACATCCTGCAGGAGAGAATCACAGGTTCAGAGATGTGCAGGGTTTCCAGGACAGTCTAGATGGGTTCATGAGAAATGATGGGAGAAAATAAAGGTAATATTGATGGCTACGGAGCCTGAGCCTTGGGATACTGCTAATGATTTCAGTAAGATTGGATTTGGCCCAAAATACTTTTGGCTAATGAAGATTATGCTGTCTTCAGCTAGAGGGGCGGGTGTTGAAATGGGAGTGCTTTTACTGGGTAAGCAAACATAGTTTTATGGAGGTATTCCAGGAGAGACATGTCCCTAACGCAGCCTGACAGTGTTACCGTTCAGAAATAAATGGGATTTGCCAGGAGCCAGTAATACCCACTGCATTTTGAGCCAGGTTCTTTTGATGTCCATTTTCTGATGTGCTGCCCTGGGGAAATCTGCCATCTATTCATCTCTTCAATCCTTTAATAACATCCCTTGTGCCAGGAACATCAGAATGCTGAATTCCATGACTGAGACGTTACTATGAATATGCTGAAGATCTTTGCTTGGTGTGCGATGAAACGATCTTTGGGGAATAAGTGAAACAAAAGAGTGTGTAGGATATCCTTTAATTCAATGAAGAATGTGGGTGGAGAAGTAATTGAAATGAACAAGATGCTTTGGATTTTCCTTAATACCTTGAATACTTCGGGGTGTACTTAAATCTCTGTGTGTGTGTGTGAACCGTTTACTGCTCAAAGAACTAATTAAAGCAGGAGCCCATGTTTTTTAACCTGCCCCCACCACACCTTTTCCCTGAGATGTGGGCACTGTATTCACTGTGGCAGTTCTGAGAGAGGAGAAATAACCCTATAAAAGATTTTAGACCTGTGTATGTCTGAGTGACAGCCACCTGCTGCTGAAAGCTACCGCAGTGGCTGCCTTCCCCCTCTGTGCCCTCAGCAGTGACAGTCCTCTGTGACCTTCTACAGCGGTCACCAGTTGCCTCTTTCAGGTGTGGTTAAATCTGAGCCATATATTCCTGAATTATTTAAGGGGAAAGGAAGATGTGCCTGCAATCTGCAGGACAGGTGTGTGAGCCTCTCTCCTTCCAAAGGCAGCTTGAAATATTCTGTGCACAAAGGATGGTGGTTTTGATACCCACTGTTACTAAGAAGGAGTAGGAAGGAAAAGACCAGGACGCCAGCAGCAGATAAGCCAAGACAGTGTTGCCTGCAAAAGTGATGCCTGCCAGATTCCTTCAAGAATAAGATCCCTTTTGTTGGAGTTGGACTCAATCACGCCTTGAATCATTTAATTACAAAAAACCATTAACCAGAGCTCAATAGTCAGGTACGTCCATGGATAGCAGCTATTCATTTATCTCCAGCACAACAAAGAAGGGAAATGCTTAAGATAACAACGAGCCAACTACATCTATCACTTCCTTTCGAGGAAGTTTCAGTTCCTTTCTGAAGAAAACCCTTTGAATCTAGAAAGACCTAAAGAATACACTCATATATACATATTAGATCAAACCCTTCACATAAGCATTGAAAGAATAAAAGGTACTATAGATGAAGGTCTATACTTTTGTTGTCTTACATCCTCAAAAAAAAGCCCTCAAACAACAAAACCAACCAGACTGGAAGTATGTAACTGCATGAGCATAGAGATGTTGGCAACTCCACACTTGGACTGAAAACTTCTTCTGAAACATAATTCCTACTTCAACGAGAAACTATGAGCTTCATGCAGGCCGTGTGCCTTCACTGCTCCAGCACTTATGATGCAGAGAAACTTGTGATTGAAGAGAAATGGAAAATGTCATAATCTTTGCTGAATAAAGAAGGATCAGAAGGAACGTAATGGAAATAAACAGAATCGAGGATTATATAGAGAAAGATTATTCTTATATGCAAAAAAAGGGCATTAAATTAAATTGTGCAGTAGAGCATTTACATCTGATGAAAGAATATACTTTTGAAGTACCACAAGTAGTTCACGGAAATCACCGTTACAAGATGTCACAGATTAAAACAGGATTTAAAAGGATTAGATGTTCTCTATAAACTGTGTGTTCATTTATATTAGTTAAGTACAACAATGAGCTGATTTATTTCATTTGTATACTGAATCTGTAAAAAAATCTGACAGCTTTCTTGGTCACAGAATATAGTTATGTTGGAAGAAACAAAAGACTTACATCAAAAAATATCACTTCAACATTCGTAATAGTGGGTTATTTAATAATACCTATGTTGATATGATTTTTCAGCAATAGTTTTATTTTGCACTGCATAAAATTGAGTCAAGTTTGAATTGTAGTGTTTTGATTTCTCTAAAATTGCTTTGTTCTTAGAATTTTCCTTGCATCTGAAGTGTTGACATTCGAGGGAGTGGATTTCTGTTCACAAAAACAGTCATTGAAAAATCCTCCACAAAACATCCTCTGTGCTACTGTTTGCTGGTGGAATTCCTTTCTGCTGCGTCTGATGCAGTTTGTCCCCAGCCAACATATTGACTAAGTCTTGCCTCTAGGAGTGAGTGCACCAAGCACTGAGGATGTTCACTGAAGCCCACACAAATGCCTGAGTCTGTTATTTATGAGATTGTAAGCTCCCTTGTAGGCTCATAGTTGGTCTGGTTCTGGAGAATCTCTGTTTAAAAATCACCCATTCTTCACCATTGTGCTTTCTATGGGCCACAAAGTGTGCATATGTTGGTGGGATGGATGGAAAAGTGCATATGGCTTTTTAGAAAGGGCTGTCAACAACTCAGAAACTTCCTTCTAGAAGTTGTGAGATGTGCTGGTCCCTCCCTCCTCACCAATGCATCATTACTTAAGGCAGATTTTTTTAGACCAAACTGGCACGAATTACAACTTTTATCTAAACAATGAGAGTCACAATTCTCAGTCCACCATCCTCTGGCACAGCCCCAACATTATTCCTGGAATACTACTGTCTTTGAAAGAGTTTTATATGACTGAGGAAATTAAATAATACCACAGCCCAGTGATATCCCAATAAACACGGGATAGGATGCAAAATCAGGAGGTCTGCAATTCCAGTCCAAACTCTGAAATGCATTTTTTGAGCAATATGGAGCAGGTTGCTTAATCCTCACAGGGCAACTAGCAGGTTTCAACTATTTGTAAGTCACTTTTAGATCTTCAAATGCTAAAAACACATCTGTCAGCATTTTAGGCAGATGAAGTTCTATAGACGGAGTTACTATCTCAAACTCCTATTCATTTTTGAACCTCAAAGTTCTTTTGTTTCATTGAACCAGAAAGCACATATTTAGGTGATGATTTCATATCTTCCAAATGATAGCTTTTCATGTAATCATCATAACAACACTTCCCATAAGAGACTCTCCAAGTGGTTTCACACACCTTCCTAAAGTCTCATGGAACTCTTACTCATGCTGTAAATATAACTACTTCTACTACACAGAGGAGAGAGGATCAGACAGGTTAAATGTCACCCAGCAAGTCAGCAAAGAGTTGAACAAGAACCTGTTTCTCCCAATTCCAAATCCTGGCAGGTTTGTTGTTACTGAGCGCAGACACGTTCATCTGGAACACTCTCACAAATACTTGAACCTCGTGGGTATTCACTGAAGGCATTTCCATCTTCTGGTCAGAACAGGAATGTAATCAAAAAGGTACTTAAGCATTTCCAGGGCTTCCAAACACAGATTAATAAAAAAAAATAAACAATAAGAATTAAATGATCCAGTTGCTTATTGTTTTCTTGTTAACTAAATCCTGTAATTTGACTTATTGCTTAACAGAGGCTTTCAAATTACCTGAGTACCACCTCTCATTCTCAAATACCAAGTCCAAATACCAACCCTTGAAAAGTTGTCCTGTGAGTATTGGAAAAATAGCCGTTGTTTGCCCATGGATTTGTGTAGCCACCCTCTGATCCCTTCCTTGCACTCACTCCAGCCCTTGCATGTCCACAACAACCTCAGCTTCCTCCACATCCTCTGCAAGGCCAGAGCAGACACTGATTAACAAACTGGCTGCTGCCACACTCAGTATGTACCTGCAGAGTTGGACTGGCTTTGACTTGACCCCTCTGTGTCTGGCCATGGATTGACACAAAACTTGTAAGAACTAAATTTCCTTTGAGACATCAGTTTTTCAGCTGTGGCAGAAACTGGCCAAGACATCCTAAAGATACGGGAAGGAGGGAGGAGGAGAGGAAGGCAAACAATTTAGTGGAATAAGCGTTATTTCTTTATTAAGCTTGGGCTAATAATTTAAAATGGGTGCCAGAGGGAGAGAAAAAGAAAAAATTGAGATGTAATTGAAGTCCAAAGCCCTTGCCCAAGTTCCCATATAAGTTCAAAACAGATATAGACACAGATCTCTTAGAGCCTCTAGGCCAGTGTCTGGAATATTGGAGAGAAAAGTGATGGATATTTCAAGATTTAGCCAGCACAGACAGTAAAGAAGTGACACCCCCTTTTAAATGCATAGCCTATTGAGTTTACTCCTGGAAAGGATTAAAATGCTATTTTTTTTTTTTTAACTCCTCAGAATAGGTCCTATCTGGTGGAAAAATGCATCATAGATTAATTAAGTGCCCATGTATTAGTGGCTTTATCGTATGACTCACTAATACTGAGTTAACCTTAATATAGGATTCTGAGGATATTAAGCCAAGGATTTTATTGATTCACATTGTTCTAGTGCAGGTAGTACTTGAGTGTAATGGATGAAGTCTGCACAAAATTTAGAAAAATCAAAGATCCAAGGCTGATGAGGTAATCAAAATGTATTAAGACAGCACAGGAACTGGGCCGGTCTCTCAGCCACTAGAGGGCAAAGCCACGACACTGCAAACTTCACCATCGCCCCTTTCTGTTATCAACGAGGGGTTGTTTTTTTACAACAAAAACTGGTTAAATGATCACCAACCCCTTCCCCATCAATGGCATTAGTAACGAGTACTTACAGTATTGTTTCTGTTGGTGTGGTATGCACGCAGTCATTAGCAACTGCATGGAAAAAAAAGCCAACATTTTCTTCCACGGAACTGTGAATAAAAGCTTCAGTCACTCAAGAGGCTTGGACCCTTTAGGTTCACAGCAGAGGCCTTTCCTATTCGAGATCTTACATATCAGTAGAAGACTGAGCACTTGTGTCAGGAACAACATTGGGAAAGTAATGAACATTTTGCTGCAAGGTTTCCTAATTGTTTGATGGTACCAGATCAGACTGGGAAACTCCTGAATGTTTCCATCACTGACAGATTCTGGAGAGGTCCAGAGCCTTATATACAATTCCCTACCCAAGTCAGTCTTTGACCTTCAAGTGTTCCTGTTCTTCTCTCCCCTGGTTCTTGCCATCTCCTGTACCTATGCCTATTATCAATTGTCTATTCTCTGCTCCTTCTAAAATTCCCACTCCACTGTTCCGAGATCAGGCATGAATCCGCTTTGGTGTGGACCTGAGAGACTGCTTGGCACAAGATCAGTATCCTGCCTGTGACAGTGGCCAGAAGCAGATGCCAGAGGAAGAGTTTAGTAGCAGGATAATCATAGAGTCACACTTGTCAGGAGTAACCTCCCAGCTCCCAGCAATGTATGTCTCAGACTTCCTGAGAGGAAAAGTGAAGGGTGAGAAAAGTTCTCTTGGCATGCAATATGCTTCAAAGGCTTCGCCTTCTGTGAACAAGTCCACCCATCCCTTCAACCAGTGTAAACATTGCCAGCCCCACGGCTGCTCCCATCATGTGCTGAGGAGCACATGAGCTGTGTCAGATGATGCTGAAAGGGATGACAGGTTGTTACTTCTTAGTGCCCAAGGAAATTGAGTTCTGCCTAGACGAGCAATGAGAATCCACAGCTACGCTCACAGAGCTCTGTCTCATGGGGAGCAGACTTACAGCACTGAACTCCTGCTTCTGCTAAAATTTAGTTTCTACAGTCACCTGATTTTGACATTCGCAGTGCTGGGAAATCTAACTTGTCCCTTCCTAAAGTGCCACAGTGATTAATTACCTTCCCTAATAGAAGACCTCACTGGGAAGCTGAATACAGTCACTGAGTTTTGGAAGTGCTTAGAACCTGTGATTGAGTAACCCTTTCACCTTCTTTTTTGACACTGAAATAGATTGAACATTTTCACTTTCAATCTAATTCATTCTTATTCATCTTCTCTGAACAATCTTTTTTCCCCCTTCTATTAAGGAATTAAGGAATTTGGATATCAGACTTCAGGAGCACTGGAACTAGTGCCAGAAAAATAAATACAGACATCTTTCTATATTATTCTGTTTATAAACCCAAGGATTGCATTAGCCTATTGGCTATAGCACCACGACACCTGCTTATTTTCTTCTGATTATATGTGATGATTCTCCAGGTTTTTGAGCATTAACTTGTAAAGCACAAATTCTCTCATCCTATAATCACTGTCTTTATTCTTTGGTGCATGTTTCTACATTTGGCTGTACAGAAATGCATATTACTTGTTATCAAGCTGTCTCAGCTACTTTACAGCATGACTTGTTATTTAAGAATCCCTATTGCTTACATCACTTGCAAACTTTGTAAGTGATGATTTTATGGTTTCCTTAGAGTCATTAATATCAATGCAATCCAGCACAGAACTAATTGCCAGAGGACCCAGAAACACATTGTTTGATGAAGACTTCTTATTTCCCCACTTTGTAACTGTCAGTTAGGTAGAGTCTCAGCAGTTTAATATGTGCTGTGATGAGTCTGTATCATTTTGGCTTCTTAATTAAAATGCTGCAAGTTACCAGAACAAATATTTTACAGACCTACTTACCTTCATCCACCAAACCTGTAATGCCATTAAAAAATCAAATTATTTTGTCAAGATTTATTTTCCACATTAATTTGCATTTATTGTGTTTCCATCCTTTAATTATTTTTTAATGAAGTAATGTAGGTAATGTCCCATTATATTACCAAGAATTCTTGTCAGTCTGGCAGGTCCTAATTACCCTGGTCACCTTGTTTACCCTTTTAAAATATTGGGACAATATTTCATCCAGTGCTCTGGAACTTTAACAGTATTCCAAGATTTATTGAAAATCAACATTAATGGTCTAAAGATACTCTGTGCCAGTGCTTTTAAAACTTTTGGATGGAAGTTATCTGGATCTGCTGATGCCCAACTTCATTAGCTTCTGTTTAACATCCTCCTCAGTGCTTATTGTAATACAATGTATTTCATCATCATCATCACATGGTATCCGTATATCATCTGCCTCTTCCCCAAATACAGACAAGAAATAGTTGTTGAGTTCTTCTGTTTTTCATACACTGTTGTTAACCATTTTACTCTTTCCACCTAGGATCAGAGTGCAGCCTTTATTAAGCTTCCTTTTCCCCCTAGTTTCTGCAACTTTCACCGAGTAGTTAAAAAATCCTCTTATTTGTCCTTAACTCTGTTGTTCAAAGATTACTCTTGCATCATTTTGAATCCCATATCAATTCCCTGGAACTCCTATCTCCCAGTGTATGTCTTTGTATTGAGCCTGTAACTCTCTGCTGCTCCCTTCAACCAGGGCACCTCAGAGCTTCACCCTCACCTTTGCCACTGCGGTCTTCTCACCTACTTTCCAGATCCCTGGCTTTTGCAAATTGGAGTATCCTTTTCTATATGCTCTTCTTTATGCCTTTTCCTTGGTAGCTTCTCCTAAAGAGCTGCGGAACAATGGCAAAATACTTGGGGAAAGAGGTAGGAAACTCAACACCAAACGTCTGTGTTATCATGTGGGATACCATTGGGCATGATTTCTTATGATGATGCTGTAAAGGATCAGGGACATGGCAGAGCTGAAGATACTTCTTGCAGAATTTGTAACTCTGACAGCAGCACTGAATGTGCCAAGTAGAAGGTCATGGTCCATGTCTTAGAACTTTGCTGGGGCTTGGGATAAAAATTATTGGTTTGGTTTGGAATAGTGTTTCTCACTATCCATAGTGAAATGTTTCCTCTTTGGATGCTTGCAGAGGGAGCACAGTGAGAACACAGGATGGACAATTTCCCTGTGTTAAGCTCAGGTGGCTGGCACCACAACTGCCCGGAGCAGCAATGTGGGTGTTGTAGAGTTTGCTGCTCCTTTAGATGCATCTTCATTACGAACAAGTCATATGGCATCCAAGACACCCAGAAGCAATGGGGAATGAGACCATGTCTCATCACCTTAACTCGCAGAGATGTTTCCCATTGCTTCTAACTCCTGTTTTGCATGCTTTCATGTGACAGCACTCTTGCAAAACAGCCAGTTATAACATCCTTCAGGAAAAACCTCTCAGTGTTTGGTGAGAAAACATTCCAATGAATGGTTGTATCCAGAGGGATTAAAGCAGAACAAAATTATGATAGTGATATGCCTCTGCTAGACATTTGTAGATGGCAAACCTATGTGCTTGCATGCATTTGGCCAGAGGGTACGTAGTGTTACATCGCTCACCCTTTAATTTACTTCCTTTTTGTTTGCCAGGAATATTGTGTGCTTAGCAGTCTGAGGTGTTTCATGAGAATTGTTTTGAGGATGGTAATTGTTTATTGGACCGATCTGAAGCCCTCATCTGTGTTTCACAAGCATGACACCACTAATTGCTAAAGAGATAGCAAGTTGGGGTTAACAGGGAATGCTTTATGGGAGAAAATAAATCCCATCTCCATTAACATGCTACTCCCAGCTATGACTGATGAGCATTTTTTTATCTTCTCAGCTCTTTGCCCATGGATTGATGATTCAGTTGATTGGGAGTATCTTGCATTTTCTGCTTGAAAAGCACATAGTTCTACCAGAATCAATGAATAAACATTAAGTGCTTCCCTTTCATTTCCAGAGGGATGGGCTGATGCTCTCGGAGCAAAGAGGCCTAGATTTTATCACCGGGGCTCATTACACCGTATTCACTGACATACGTGGGAAGTTAATGGAGAAGCCCAACCTGCTGGAAAGCGATAGCCTTGAAGTGTGAAGGCCTGAGAAGAAGGAATGGCTATGCAACTGCATTAGCAGTTGCACACTCGCCTTTCCCTCCCTCCTGAGGTGACATGGCCCTCCCGCAGCTGGGAGGTCACAGCACTACCCGAAGGTGAGGGGACAGCGGCTCCTTCCCATTCCCCCGGCGTGGAGCGAGCCGGGATGAGGGGTTCCCGAGGTGAGGGTTCCGGATGCGAGGGGTTTCTAAGGCAAGGGGGTCCTAAGGCGAGGGGTGAGAGATTCCTGAGACGCTGAGCGCTCCTGCGGGAAGGGCGAGGCTGCTGGCGGCTGATGGGCGTCGAGGGCGCGGCAGGGGCTGGTGGTGCGCGATGTATCCGGGACGGCAGCCCAGCACTGCCCATCCCCTCGCCCACCGGACCGAGACACGCGGGAAGTGACATTTCCTGGAGCTTCCGAGCGCCTGCAGCCAGGCGGGGAAGTGTCCCGCTCCCGGCATGGGCGGCCGCCTCCTCTTGGAGAGAACGGGCGAGGCTTCGGGCGCTCAGTCACGGTTTGGCATAACCTGTCAGCTCGCCATCGCAGCTCGTGTGAGGAACGAGCGTGTTTGCTTGTTGTTGTTTGGTGTGGCGTGTTTTCGTTAATTTTTAATTTCTGGAACCCTCTTTGCTGACGATCGGACGTGCCTGCGAGAGGACTGGCCCCGTGCTTCGCACCCCTCAGGGCGGCCGCGGCTGTCCCTCTCCGGTGGTGAAGGTCCTCAACGCGAAATGGCGAAATAACACGTGGACGGCTCCCAGCCGCGAGTGCTGCTGACCAGGGCGTGTACGGTCACATTACACCCCGGCCGCAGCCGCCCACGGGGCAGCTCCCTCTGTGTGGTGCGTGGGTGCCCCCCGGCCGGGCTGCCGGCGGTGCCGTCCCCCGGCCCCGCGTCTGCCTGTGTCTGTCTGTCTGCGCGCGTGCGTTTTTGCGGCCGCGGGTCCCGCGGGCTCGGCGGGACCCCGTGCGGGGA